>VDFB02060080.1:0-38925 GCA_007258455.2 Sequoia sempervirens
CTTAGGAGGGAGATAGCTTGCATTTACAACTATTTCATTGATGATCAACCTTAGAATAGGGGGAAAAGCCAACAAAAAAGCCAGCAAAAAAGCCAGCAAATAGGCAGTTGGTGGAACTTTTGTTCAAACTCCCTCAAAGTCCAGGTGTTTATCTGGATCACCAATACCTTAGGAGGGAGATGGCTTGCATTTACAACTATTTCATTGATGGTCAACCTTAGAATAGGGGGAAAAGCCAACAAAAAGGCCAGCAAATAGGCAGTTGGTGGAACTTTTGTTCAAACTCCCTCAAAGTCCAGGTGTTTATCTGGATCACAACTCAAATCCTAGCCACTAGAAGCAAATATCTTTGGTGAAGTCTATTCGATGTGTTTATCCCACATGAACGAGGATTTAATTTACAAAAGTATTTTCTATAAAGCCCTAGATCAGCAAAATCTAGAGATCGATTTCTCCATTAATTCAGGCATTTGAGGTCAAGTCAGCGATTATTCTTGCAAGTACAACCCCTTTCCTACTTAAGGGACGTCAACCTGCTAATGGTGGTAAAGAGAAGCTTGAGATTGCAAACGTTGACCGTAAAACGGCAATCCCGTGGCAAGAAACTAGGTTGAAGCATAACATTAACTCAGTCTTTAAGAAGCTATGAAAGAAAAATCTAGCCAAAGAAAATGCATTCACATCCCAATTATCCTCACACCAGGGATCTTGCCAGCAATTCTAGGGCCAACGGGGAATCAAGTCCCATCCGCTTAGATAAAGAGACATAACATAGCATAGTAGCCATAGGCTGCGAATCCAGCAATTTCTGCACCTTCGGTATTGGATATCCACCCGATACTTGGTAAAATATGAAAACAAAATTATTTCAATCCAGCCCTCGGCGAGTAATGCAGGTGCATTCCCTTGCTGAGTTGTGTCCTGGCACTCAAAGCATCAGAATCCCTCTACTCATTCCCTCAGTAGACATGTAGGCTTACCACTATAGGAGTTTCTCTGCCCAAACGTTTAACGCCAAAGCTCTACCCATGAAATGGTCTATTGGCCAAAAGGACATTTAATTGTTTGTGGGACAGTCCTTCGACTCTCGAAGAGTGGCCTGACATCTCCAAAAGAATTCTAAAAGCAGCTCAAGGCATAAATAATACAAAAACTAGTGAAGCCCTAGACCAAGATTGAGAAATGTACTCCGCCACTAGCCTCAGACTTCCACCAGCTTAAGAAGAGATGTGACAGAGAAACAAACAGATATGATGGACAAAAGAATGGGCATTGCAGAACACAGAGCTTAGGCCCTGGAAATTTTGGTGCTCCCAGAAATAAAATAATAAATGTAAATATAGTGAATCCTTTCTGGTCCCTATCATCAGCCAATCTGCCTTCAAGCCCTGCAACTGCAGCAACCACTACTGACAGAACCCAGGAAATTATGGAGGATACTACAAGCTTGTTGCAGGCCTACACCTCCACACTGCATCACAGGAAGAACTGTTCAGGGAGATGCATATTAGGGAAGGCCGGTGGGGTGACCAAGGCTGTTAGTGTCACCACTGAGCTGGATGATAGTGGAGAAGACACGAAAATAGATTCTATATTTTTTCTTATTACACAGTTGTATCATCTGCAGATGAGGGCATTACTTCCAAACACTTGCAGTCATCTTTTTTGTTTTGAGATTATCATAGTGTCTGTCAGTGTCCAGGGGAAATTAATTATCATTAGTTGATACGGATGGTAGTAAAGGCAACTAATCAGCAGTGATTTTTGTATCTTGGCTAATGTTGTAAAAATGTGAAGATGTAAAATACCACCTTGAATATCCTCTGGTCCTATATCTAGAAACTTGCCCTCAAGGTCTTAAATCCTCTAAATTTTTTTTCATTTATCAGCATGTTCGCACATCATCAGAAAAAACTAAAAAGTTCACCAAAGGTCAGGGTAGGATTACACGAATCGCCAATGTATATTTGGCCAACAGCTAGCCCACTATCATTGGATAAACAAATATGCCAAAATTTACTGAGAGTGGAAATGAAGATCCCATCACAATATTGCAAGGTTTGTGAATCAACTTGAACATAGACAGACGAAGCACATTGGTCAAGGTTTGCTTCGAAGTTGGAAATTGATCTATGTGGAGTTCAACAAGAGCCATTTTCAGTCATGGAAAAGATAAGAGAATGTTTTTGGGAAAAAAATTAAAAATAAAATAAAATCGTAGCAATAATATACCACAGTATACAAGAAAAGATGGATGCAAATTGTTTATTACTCGAGTGTGAAATTTTTATTAATAAATTGCAATAAACCCTCCTTCACAAAATAAAGAAGGGATGGTTCACAGAAGGGTTGCTTCCAAAGTACCAAACAAATATGAAGGCGGTACTACCATGAATACCACCTCTTACCCAAAAAAAAAAAAAAAGTTTAACTGAGAAACAAAGTTAAAAGAGTGCAAACGAGACTAGTGTGAGGTCGTTAGATACTGAGTGGATCAAATGAAGAAAAACAAAACAGCCCGCGTCTATAGAAACTTTGAGTAAAGACATGAATTGCATGTTTACATAGTGGTAGGAAGACCTACAGAAAGTTGTGTACACCATAATATTTGGCAAACCCAAAGGCATGCCAATGCAAAGTGTTTGAATAATGTATTTTTGAAATAAGTATATTCAGATCATTGTTAGAAAATTGCTTGTTCAATTTCAAAACAAGAAAAAAGGCACAAATTGTGCGAACAAATCACAAAACGTCCAAACAAGCTATGGGCAGCAAGCACCAAACTCTCAAACGAGGCAAGAAAAGCAGTGAATGGGGACATTTTTGTTCGGATGTGAAGTCCAACCATTCAATGACATTGCCAACCAAACGTTTCAGTTCCCCTGCTTTCGGTCTCTTCGTCTGCCCTGACGAGCTATGCATAAAATTGGGGAATGAAACATTAGTAGATTTGCTGTAATCAATATAAAAGAAATAAATTCTCATTTTTTCTGTGGACGTAGTCAAATTGGTGAACCACCTAATTTGCTGTGTATATATTTTTTAAATGTCTGTTTATTTACTATCGGTGATATAAATATTCCTTTATCTGCGCTGTTACTTAACAATTTTACATGAAATTGTCCTAAAGCAAAACCTCACATTGACGTTTCAATTATAGGACCAGGCAAATACGGATGGCAATTATTGTCCAAAGCGGTGCAACACAAATGTGAAAGTTGAAAGTGGTACAGTTGAAGAGAAACAATTGTAAGTGCCTCAAAACAAAACATGAATCTATGTGGTCTCATTCTTAAAACAGATTACAATAGTTGATACCTAATATCCGTTCGGTGATGCTCACCTTAGTAATTATTCCAACCTTCTAATTTTTTTCAATTACTGTCTAAGATTTTTTATTGTTGATGTTTTCATGGATCAATTAGAAGTTGAATTTAGGGCCTCGCATTTGCTGCTAGGGTGTTCTACTACTGAGTTAGTGATCCTTTTGGTAACCAATTCATCTTTTATTCGGGTGTGGCTCATTTTCCAACATCCTCCTTGAGCCACACTACAGGAGATCAGGGATCCTAGTTTGGCCTGGGTTCTGATACCATATTAAGTTTTTTATGGACCAGCTAGTAGTCAAATTTAGAACCTCTCATTTGCTGTTAGGGTGTTCTACCATTAGACTACCACCCTCTCCATAACTGATCCATCTTTAATTCAGGTATGATTCATTTTCCAATATCAATATGATTAGATTTATACATAATATTTTTTTATTTATAAATATAAATCTACAACAAACAACCTCAACCAAACCAAATTATCTGTTGTACTTACAAAAAAAAATTTGTTATTGTCTTAATTAGAAATTTCATCTACTCATGTAGAACACACCACTGTGAAATTTACTTTTTAAAAAATATTTTATAAATTTAAGTTATTTCTTTTATTTTTAAGATATAAATAATTTTAATAAGTGAAGATTATAGAAATGGTGTGTTAAATGTTTTTGGATCATCTCTGTATTATTATAATTCATACTTTCTTAATCATAGAATTTTCAAAACACTAAGCTTTTTATTCTTATAATTCATACTTTTTTAATCATATTCTCTACAATCAAAAATAGTAAGCTTATGGTCTATTTACAGAATCAGCAAGTGTTGTGTCATATGAACCATTTATTATAGTCTTCTAACTAATTCATTTTTCTTATATATGATATTTTGACAAGTATGTTTGATCATGTTATAATTAGCATAACAATTCTAATAACTCATGTTCATAAATAATAATTCACAAAATACATCTCATAATTAAAAATAATTAAATATACTAAATCAAAACCTTTCTAAAAAATTTAATACCTCACTTACATAAAATATTACTAAAATTTAAAAAATTATTTACAATAAAAAAAAAAATTATTAGCTATTACTCTCAAAATATAAATCAATCAAAATTTACTCAAAATTAAAAAGTTAAATTTTTAAATATAACGAAAATTAAATATTATTTAAAAAAACAAAGAACAATAAATAAAAACCAGAAGTCAAAAGCAACAGAAAAGTTATGAATTTACCTCCAAACGACCTTTCCTGGTGGCCACATGTAAGGCGGTATTGCCTTTCTTATCCTGCAAATTGAGGATCTTAGGACCATTTCTCAGCAACTCCCTTACAACTTCCACTTTCGACCCTTTCACCGCCATATGTAACGCCGTCTGCTCTTTGTTGTCCCTGCGCCCGCATATTTCACTGTCCTTAGCCAGCAGCAACCTCACCACCTCCAAGTGTCCCCTTCTGACCACTGAATGCAGAGCCGTTTTCCCGTTTCTCTTGGCAACTTGCAGTAATGGTTCATTCACCGCCAAAAGCTCTGCCACCACCTCCACGTGCCCCTGCGTCGCCGCTGAGTAGAGAGGCGTGCAGTTGGACCAGTCGCTAGTTGCGGCCAGACCCGGCCACAATGAAAGTAGCGCCTTAACGGCATCTTTAACACACAATTAAAAAAAAACTAATATTACTAAACAGCGAATCTAAAGATAATTAAGCCATTTTTATAGTTTGAAAAAAATGTTTTTGGATTTGATTGCATTCATGTTGGGAAAATATTTATCCAAGCAACTAAGAGCTATATTGATGGCATATTGATTGTTATACTATATCATTAAAGAATTGTTTAAAATTGTACAAATTTGTTGACAAATATTAATAAACAGCGAATCTAAAGATAATTAAGCCATTTTTATAGTTTGAAAAAAATGTTTTTGGATTTGATTGCATTCATGTTGGGAAAATATTTATCCAAGCAACTAAGAGCTATATTGATGGCATATTGATTGTTATACTATATGTTAAAGAATTGTTTAAAATTGTACAAATTTGTTGACAAGGAATTAAAAGCATTCCAAATTTTTTAGATTCAAGATTGAAATATTTTATGATTTTAATAAAATTATAGATTGTTCAACTCTCTTTAGAATTAAATTGATCAAGCCTCTATTTTTTTTAAGAATTCTAGATTTTGAATTTTTGAAGATTGGAATTTTTTGTAATTTTAATAAAGTTATAGATTATCCAGTTATTTATATGGTTGAATTGATCAAAGTCCCTACTTTATATAGGATCACCTATTAGAACACTATTATCTATTAAATTTGAAATATTGAAGAGTTATTGCTAGACCATTGTCATATGTTAAATTTGAAATACTAATGGATTATAGGTTAATCTATTAATTATAATTGATGATGATGATGATGATGTATATTTTATTATTTCACTATTCACTAAGATTCAAATCTTGAAAGGTGTGATAAAAAGATAATGTTCCAATACTAGCTCAAACAATTTTAGAAAAGAAAGATTAACAGTTCCAAAAACTTCAAAAATAATTCAAATATTTTATTTAAACTTTAATATTTTAATAATATAAAATTTACAATATTTTTTATTTTAAATTAAATTGACAAATTATCTAATCAATAAACTATTCCACTAATATATAAATATTACATTTCAATTTCTATTTTATTTAACAACCCCATAAATATTTTATAAACATCAAAACAACTTTTAAAAATTATATTTAATTTTTTTTTAACTAAAAAAACCTCAAAAGTTACGTAAAAATACTTCTTCTCAGCATACCAAGAATCATTTCGAACCTTGTCAATTACTTCCTTATTATTAAAAATTAAAATTAAAATCTTTATAACAGTATTTAAAATAAAATTTTAAGCAATCATTCTTAATAATTAGTATAAATTTTCTGCACTCTATGAAATTATGTATACCTCCGGATTCAGCTATTAGAAACTATATATATATATATATATATATATATATATATATATATATATATATATATATTATAATTTAAAAGAAAAAAACTGCCTGGCAAAATATATATATAATTTATTTAAATTAAATAAATTAAAAGAAAAAAACTGCCTGGCAAAATTCATTGCATCCCTATTTCGAATCTCACGGATTCTTTTAAATACACTAAAATTTTACTAATTTTAGATTGACAAGTCTTGAGAAATCACAAAACGCTTAGAATTCCTCACCTAAATGGCCGTGTTTTGCAGCGGCGTGCAGGGCGTGGCAGCCAGAGCGAGTTTTGACTTCCGCAAGCTCCTCGTCGGCGTGATTAAGCAGCTCCGCCAGGATATCCATGTGACCGCTCTCCGCCGCCACATATAATGCCGTCTCTTCATCCTCGTTCTGTGCTGCAATCAAATTCCGTCTCCAGACGCCAACACTTTCAACATCTATCGCGACGGAATCGGAGCCGCCGCCACCGTCAAGTGACAGAATTCGCTTCACTTCCGCTAAATTGCCAGCCCTTGCCGCTGCGTGCAACGGCGTATCGGTGCGCCTGCCCTTCGGCTGCTTCTTACAGCGAATGCTCCCCTGCTCCATCTTTTCTGTCAATTTTTCTTGTTAAATTTTAGACTGGAGAGCGAAACTTCTCTATAGACGTTTGTGTTACATCAGAGTCCCCTTCATAGTGAGCTTACGGAGGTTTGGAAATAGAATTTTATCACAGAAATTTATCGCTGTGAAATTGGGGTTTTGAAGCGGAAGGGGCATCTCAGACCATAACACAACCTACAATTCAAAGTGAAGTAAGTGAGTTATGAAAGAAAAAAAACATATGAGCCCGCGTTACGGGACGTACGTACATTGACCGGGTGTGGAAAATTTCCAGCGGAGTCCGAAAAAGACATTTTACAGAACTCACAAATTAAATATGGTTATTATTTTCTTGACTGTTGTTACTCTATTTTCCACAAGGGAAATCATTGCTCTTCTTAAAGCTCACGTGTTTTGTCGATCACACGGATTTTCAATTTAAAAAAAGTATTATAAACTTTATTAAAGTGGGGCGCCCTCTCCGGCAACAGTGGAACAATTATTATTCTTAGGAATTACCTGGGTTTTTTTTTTCTTTTTACTTTATAGAATTTGTTACCCTGAATGTCGGTGCCAGGAGGCATAGAACAATTAGCTTTCGATAGCTTGAGCCACAATTTTCGCATCTTGTATTGCCTGTTGAACTTTGTCATAATTTACCCTGGGGTCCTTTTTACGTCGACAGTTAAATAGTAAAAATTGGCAGCACAGATTAAAACTGAAAACGGTTTGAGTGTAAATTCATCACTTTTACACTGGAGATGGAGAAGAGAAAGGTGGGGCCATTTTCTTGGGTACTAAGAAAACAAGTAAATTTTAAAATAAAAGTTTTCACTGGAATTTGGAATTGTTGGATGATAACTTTTATTATCTTTTTAGTTTGCTATATTTGTAGGTGTGATTTTTATGTTTAAAAAATAAGTTATTAATTGAAAGTGATTTGTCTTCATCTAAATATATTTTTGTTTAAAGTGGGGTGGTCTTGAAATACTTATTTTCAAAATTTAGTAGGCAAGAATTTGTTCTGTTTTGGTCAAGTTCGTAGGAAGACTCATTTAACAATATGGATAACATGTTGTTTGTTTAAGAAAGATTTAAAGTAGTAGTCATCTTTGCATGTAATAATAATTAGATATGCGTATAAATGCATATAATTTTAAGTAATATACAAAATGTCTATGGTAGACCACTTTGGTCTATACATTGCAATTGTTATTAGATAATAGTAAATGTGTATCACTAATGCTTTGTAGTTGTTCATTTTCAAATTCTCATTTTGTTGTTGATTATAGAAGATGAACACATTCTAAGAAGACTATTTTTAGATGGCCTTCTAGAAGGTCTATTGTTAGGTTGTTAAATGTCATTAGATTGCCCAAATTCAGATTTAATATGAATGGATTAAATTTGGTAATAAGTTTGCTTTGCATATAGCCAATCTATTCATAAGATAGAAGTTGTATTTAGATTTTTATTTATTTTTCAGGCAATAATTTTGTAAACATTATAAATAAGTGCTCTTGGCATTTGTGGATCCAAAATCTACTAATTCAATAGAAATTGATTATGTCTATTTTGTTGCCCAATTGTTGTTGAAATTTTCTCTATGTTATTTGCTTATAGGAATTGAATATTGTTTAACATTTACTGAAAGTTGTCAAGTTAGTCATTGTAGCTTTGGATGCAATCACTATGTTTACCTTATAACATGTGTATGTTTTTGAGTTAAATTAAATTGTGATAACATGTGTATGTTAAATTCTGGTGAGATGCATAAATCATTAAATTGACCAAATATTTTTCCATATTTGTAATAACTATTAAAAAAGTATGCAAACTCCCATCAAAACAGAGGAAATTACAAGATAAGTGAATTTGATTCAATTCTCTATTACAATCAAAATAATTGCTCAGTAAACGGAAAAAGAAATAAATTCAACTTGTACACCTTGATTTAACAATAAGTCATAGATAGGGTTAACCGTTAACTGAAGCAGCAGATAGTCTCCGCTAAAACACTTAATATGATATCTATACATCTGTGCACAGAATACATACCATAGCATAGTTTCTCAGAACTGAGGCATTTCAACCAAGATATATCCAAGCATTATCGCTCAAATTATGTAACATTTCTTTAGAAGAGGCAAAATTATGCATCTAGATGAGTTATATAATTATATTAGATTTGAGCTGTACAAAAACAAATAATTTATCAATTATAATTTGTCATGCATAACAACAAGCCACAACAGGTTTCCAAACAAAAAGAGCTTACTTTAACATGTATTATTCAGATCCTCAAACATTTAACAACTAAATTCTTTAAGAGGTTACTGCCCTGCATAGTGAATGACATAAGAGAAAATTATCACAGCCAAGTATCTTATTGCAAATCACAGCCCACAGTTACTGTAAGCTTAACATAAAAGGTTTTAAAATCTTAAGGGAGTTCATTGAACTATCAAATAAACTATAGTGCTATCTATTTCTTACATGAGAAAAAAATCTCAAGGCTGAATCTTTAAAAACAAATTCCAACCGTCACTGAAGACATAATTTAACATAAAAAAGTATGAATAATCTTGAGCCTTAAAATGCCCCCTAAGCTTTCAACGGTGTGCCATTGCAATGGTGACCACTACAACACAGGTTTGACCTGCTTTACCCACAAAGCAAGGAAGCAGGGGGATGACTCGCACTGCTCCAGAGGATTAATGGCTTGCCCTGTGTGTTGTTTGAGAGCCAAAAATGGGACTAAAGAGCCAGCTCCAGGTCACTGGATCACTGGGCTATCATAATAAATTATAATAAAAAGGAATTTTGAGACTTAAAATGAACAATGGAAGAGTGTTATCTAGTTTCGTAAAGGATAAATAATCCAATATAAACACAAGCAACATTACCACTCCCAACAGTTCAGCAAGGCACAGTCTTGTTATAAAACAGAGCAGTTTACATTATATCTCCAATGTTCAAGCCTCATATGTATCTTAAGACTTAAAGTGAACCTGTTCAAGCAAAGCACAGTTGTACTAGGCTGGGTGCAAACCCCATGACAATTTTGGCAGAACAAAAACACCTCAGATGTGGCTTCCAAGCTGAAAGGTGATCTAAGATTGATAATCCAGTGCCTTGTGTTTAGTTGACAGTAGGAAACATGTACAATTCGCCAATTATAAAGGTATAACCATTCAAAAGTTACTGATCACGAGCATGCCATCAATTATAAATTTTACTTTGGAGACTACCTTTAGACGGTTCAACACAGACATTCTGTAAAGATCATACCGGTGAAACTCAACATTATGCAAAGCAAACAAATAAAAGAGATATTAAAATTGGAATCTCTTAAACTTACTTTATAAGAGCTAAACAAGGAGAATTCAATTCAATCTTTATAAGTGATAGAAACACACTTCCAAGGCCAACTTCTCATACCACACATTACATAAATGCCTTAAATCTGTGCAATAACGGGCATCAAGAGCACAAACTCCTGAATTTACAAACAATACTAGTAAAACGAACAGAAAGAAAATGAAAAAAGGAAAAAAAATAGAAGCAACCCAGAATTAATGGGTCAAAATGAACAGCTTTTGCAAACAAATAATTGTCTCACAACAAGAAAATTGTCCAACGGGCTTTGTTTTGAGGATAATAATGCAAATGCCAAGATGGTGATTGAGCCCAACCGCTTTTAAAAAAATGGTCTAAAGCCCTCCCTTAAAGAAAGTAATAAGGTGTTTGTAAATACCTTGTTAAAGAGGATTTGCCCAAGTGGCTAAGATATTCGACCTTCCATAACAGAGCTCGTGTTCAATTTCAAGATTATGATAAAATTTGATATTGGCTAAAATACTGCATCCAACTTGCTGGGGGTAGCATACACCAACATACAAGGCAAGTGAATTTGAAAAAAGAGCTACCCCTTGGCATCGAGGCCAAATGCATACCTTTCTTAAATTTCACAGAAAAGAAACCCTCTCAACATACCCATCTAATGAGACTGAGTGCAAATCCTAGAAGAATGTTGAGGAGGATACCTCAGCGATCCCATCATATAGGCCCAAGTGCATTTGACAGAAAACTTACTCCTAAGTCTATCACACAGACAAGACTAGTGAATTAGAAGAGAGACACCCCTCTATATAACCGCCTGATTTAGACAAAAATACATACAAAACACAGGTCATCTACAATTTTGTTGCTCTGCAGCTAAAGCTAAACCCCCAAAAACAAAGCCTGGCAGAGTCTGAGAATTTTATTTATCGTTTGGCAATCTTGTCTGGTGAATGTCCTTTTCAGAATCGGAAGACATATATTTTTGTTAGTGATCAGATCGGCTCCGGATTTCTGTTCGGGAGGCCGAATTCTGGGCCGCAACGGAGTTTGGAGAAGAAAGGGGTTTTGTGTGTGGAGAAGATTGGGGAACACTAGGTTTTGGAGTAGTTGATGCGTAAGAAGAGAACGCCATGGAAGGGAGCGCTGCAGCAGCGGATGGTCAAATACAGGGAATATTCACCCACGGCGGGCGCTATGTAATGTACAATATCTTTGGCAATCTTTTTGCCGCCTGGAGTGTTGTGCCGTCCTTTTTGAACACTTCTGCAGGAACATGGGATTGCTTCGAGAATTTAACAGACGCACACAGGGGCGTCCACAAAGACGACATGCCTACTTTAAAGCAGTATTTTAAAAGATTCAGCTATTTGTCTGGCCCCGACGCCCAGAACATGACGGATAATTTCGACGACAGTGTCAAATCGGCCGTCAAAACGTACCATCGCAACTTCGGCCTCAGCGTATGCGATCAAAAGAGATTAAAGTTTGATCTGGAAAATCAATGGAAATTTCAAGAAAATCTGCATAGAATCTGTATACAATTATATCGCCGACAATTTGCTTCAATAATGCAACAAACAGTATCCATATTCAACGGCAACAGTGAAACATAGCACCCACCATTTTTATTTCGTTGTCAAACAAAAAGACAAGTACTATTGGGGAATAGTGTTCGGAAATAAATTTGAACAAACTATACAATATGGAAAAAATGATGACATCATGCAAAATATGACTGTAGCAATCTATTGGCCAATAGAATTGGAAAAAAAAGCTTTTAAAAGTATTAATTCAATATGCAATCAATATAAACTTTGGGAAAAAATTTCCAAACACATATTTAATAGTCGGAAATCAATTTGGATGATGGTTGACTGTAGCCATCTGGCCAATAGAATTGGATAAAAGTTTAGCAATCAATATAAGGGAAAGGATTGATAGTTGCCAAAGAAATAAAGTTAGGCGAAAGCATAAGTATACAGAACTAATAATGATGAACAAATATTGAAGACAATAGGCAAGCATCTACTATGCCTAGAATAGTAAGAAAATAATGTAATACTAATGCTTTGGTTATACTCTTTGTCGATGTATCATAAATGCTCTTGAATCTATATCCTAGGTTATTCAAATGAATTAGAGTTAGTTTCTAAATACACCACCCTTAATTTGAATGTTAATCAATTCATAATAGTTAGTGGGAAATAGTGAATGTGGGCTTAATTTAAATTTATAAATTTAAAACTTTCGGCTACAAATATGCCCACATGGGACTCATCTAAGTCAAATTGACATCTACAAATTTGAACCAAAGTGATGAATGATAGAGATTCTAGATTGGTTTACACCTTTGGGATGTGTGGAGATAGAATGACGCTAACATAAGGTTATTTATCAATTTCCATGCAAAAATCTACTAAGTGTCATACTAGTCAATGCATAAGGGATAATCATGTCAAAGTGGGCCCAAAGCACAAGGGAAAAGAGCATGAATATAGGAGAAGGGTCAAAAACTATGTCATTTCTTTATAAAGTAAATAACCAACATAAACCTAGTTTATTAACTTGAAGCACTTAAAAGTGACATATGTGGTTTCAATTTCAAAATAGTATAAATTAATGAAATGTAGAATTTTTAGTGTAATTCACATCTGTATTTTTTTAATTATTTTGAATATAGTTTTTTTTATAAAATTGACACTATAATTTAATTGGTAATAAAAGTTTTTAAAATGAGATGGACAAGCCACTTTTAATATACCATTTTTCTTTGATTTTTTCTATTTAGTTAACTTGAATCTTTGGTGCATGGAAAAAAATAATTTTGATAAAATATTTTTTAATAAATATTTAAAGTTAGGTGTACTAACTAAGTGGTAGTTTTAATAGACATCCACTTTATGTCTCAATTATTTATTAAAACAAAGTATGCATTTTTTACAAGGACTCTTTCTTAAATTTAAAAATACTTTTTATATACTTTTTTGAATTTTCAATTAGCTTTGTTTGACTCTATAATGACCTACTTGTATTTTTTTTAAATGACTAAAATAATTAAAATATTTAAAAAATAAGCCCTAATACCTATTAAAGGATATTTTTAACTCTTGTTGAAAACATTTGTGATCTAAGAGAACCTATCTACAAGATAAGATTTCAAAAAAATGTAAAAGAAAATATTAGGTAAAACCACCATGCATCTATTGCGATGTGGGAAGTTTTGAGTGGGACTCATTCAACCAAAAGAGTTTGGACCAAAATAAGTTTCAGCTAAAAATGTGTCATTATTAAAAACATTGCAAAATATAGAATATTTTTTAGTTAAATTAAATAATTCTAAGATGTAGTAGCAATACCTTAAGACTAAGTAATAATTCTAACAACTGTGCATCCTAGTTTCACAATGGAGACAATTTTGTAGATATAAATTTTGTTGAATTCCTACTAGTTTGTATAAACATGTAATGTTCTTTACTATTTTATCCACAACATTTTTAGATATATTCTCACTAACATGTAGCATTGATTTTGCTTCTTAATTTTTGTGTCTCTTCTTAAACTCTCTCTTTAATACACCAAACACAACAATCAACAAGATTACCCTCTCATGTCTTAGGAAGTGATGCCCCAAAGGAATATTTGAGGGTTGTGGAGGTAAGGGCAATAAGGAATATTTTTACTTGACATTCTTCTCTTTTATTATAGACTTTATCGAAGGAATTTCTCATTGGACTCTTTCTTCTTTTAGGGTCAGCCATTTTTTGCTAAGCAAGATTCCCCATAAAGGGTCTAGTGAAGTGATGAGGACTTAAACTCCAAGTATTAGGTGTTAGACAAACCTAAGACCTTTTAGTACCATGTTTTTTGATGTCCTCTACTATATTGGGTGGTTTCACTTATGGATTGGAGATATACATATATTGAAACGAAAGGGTGATAAGCTGGAGTAATAGGAGACTCTTTTAGGAGACATAAGGATAAGTTAATAGTTTATAGTTTAAGGTGTCTAGAATATAAGGTTTGTTGTTTCTAGGGTTTAAGGTTAAGGAAAAAGGGTTTAGGATGTAATTTGGGTTTAGAATTTAGGATTTAGGATTCCAAGTTTTGTAGATTTTAAGTCAAGGATTTAGAGTTTTGAGGCTTATTAGTTTAATACCTAAGTATGTGCAGTTTTGGATTTCTAGCTTAAGGTGGGTTTAGGGTAATGGATTTGGATTTTAGGATGTAGGCTTTGCTATCTAAGATCTTCTGGATTAATGGTTTGGAAAACATTAAGGAAAATAAGGTAGACAATGAAGATTAGGAATTTTGGTGTAGGGTTTGGAGTTTACATATGATTGAGATGTAAATATTAGGGTTTCTAGTGTTTGTACTTGGTTTATATTTTTTCTTTATTTCCATTGATAATTATAAGAAATGAATTTGATGTAGTGTTTGGATTTTCCAAAGTTTACATGGTTTTTAAAGTATTTAGAGTCTAGATTATAGGATATATATAATTGTAGGCTTATGATGTAGATTTTCTAATGCTATGATTTGTGGTAGGGTTTAGGATTTAAATGGCTTGGCGTTCAATGCTTGATATTTTGGAATTATATAAGGAATTAAAGGTTTAATTGGTTCAAGGTTTATGATTTAAGATGTGGGGTTTGTGGCTTATGATGTGGAGTTTATGATTTTTTTTTAAATGGTTCAGTATTTAAATACTTTACCTAATTAGAGAGGAGTATTTGGGTTTCTTTAAATATTTGCAAGCTTTAAGGTTTGGGTTAACTTGTACAAGTTACCTTAAATTCTTTTACTTGGTTTATATACATTTTCCCTATTTATTTCTCTTTGGAGTGATAACAAATCTCCAAAGATGATGTAGTGTTTAGAGTTTGGGGTTTTAATTTTTTATAAGATTTAGGTTTTAGGTTTGAAAGATGTTTTTTGAACTAATCAATAAATCTTATTGGCTCACTATTTCCATATGCTTTCACTTTAGTAACTTATCTTATTTCTCAATACTTAGTATCAAAGTTTTGGTTTTGATTAGAAGGTCTTCCAACTTTTTATCTATAATGGAGCTCTTTCCTTAGTGGTTTTGTATATATGTAAATGGTCAAAGCCACTACTAACACATCCCATTCAAATATTGAGAAATTTAATGGATAGAAGGTATGAGTTATGGAAGATAAAAATGAAGGATCTCTTAGAAGAGAGGGATCAACAGAGAGTTACAAATGAGGGAAAACCTAGATAGAAATATCTAATGAATACTTTAGAAATTTATATAAGATAACCCAAGGAACCATTCAATTGTGCCTTATATACTTTGTTATCTTGAATATCTTAGAGAATACTACCATGTTCATCTTATGGATGAGAATAGGTGAAATTTTCCAAAAAAAGAGTCTTGTTAATAAGTTGTACCTTAAAAGAAAACTTTACTCATTAAAAATGGAGGGGAGACTTGATTGTAAAATATTTTAATACTCAATTTAATTTGAATCAACTAAGTTCTATTTATGTTAAGCTATTTAAAGAGAAGAATTAATGTGTATTAGTGTTTTGTTCTTTGCCCAAATCTTGGAAAAATATAGTCATTACTCTAATGGTTCTTTTAAAAATCCAAAAATGGATGCCCTTATTACTACTTTGTATTTCGTGAAAATATGAGGAGAAAATCCATGGATGAAGGCTTGATAGATGCATTACATATTCAAGGAAAGCCTAAGGATAAAAGTGGTTCAAAAGGGGGGCTTAAGAAATTTACAGATCTAAAGGATGATCCAATACCTTTGGGAAGAGTGAAGTGAAGTGTTGAAACAGTAGAAAGTAGAGACTTGCCAAGAAGGAATGCAAAAATAAAAATAACTTTGATTATTCCTCCATAGAGAAATTCTTCAATGATGATGTTGGTGATGCAAATTTTATTTATGCTAAGTTGAATAGTGACGACTTATATTCTTGATTCAAGTGTCTCATACAATGACTCCCACAAGGAGTGGTTCTCTTTTTATAAAGTTTATGATAGTGGCGAGAAGTTCCTTGGTGATAACAGTTTGCATCAACTTGTTGGTAGAGGGAAGTTAAATTGTGTTTTAGAGATGGGAGTGAAAATTGTCACCAATATTTTACATATTTTAAGTCTTGGGAAAATTTATTTTTGTGTGTCTAAGATGAATGATTCTAGAGTGCGTGTGATATTTAATGAAAATGGTTGTAGGATGGTAAGAGAGAATTTGGTTCTAGTGAAGGGATCTTTGTGTTGACTCTGTTTAAGCTTGAAGTTGCTACTTTTTATAAATCAATTAATGCAATTGGTAATTGTAAAAATTCATGTATCTTATGGCACTTGAGATCTAGCCACATTGGTGAAAAGAGTTTTAAAGTTATGATTAATAAAAATAAAGCTAATGTTTTTTCTATTATCATATTGGATTCGGTGTCTTATGAGCACTATGTTTGGGAAACAAAGTAGAGTTAGTTTTCATTTTGGAAGCACTATACCAAAGAGATGTTTAGGAGTAATTCATCTAGATATTTTTGGTCTAGTGGATGTTCACTATTTTAGAAAATATCATTATTATGTTAAATTCATAGTTGATTTTTCAAGATTCACTTGGATTTTGATTTTGAGACATCAATATGATGTTTTCTCTAAGTTTAATGAATTTAAAGCTTTAGCTAAAAAATAGTCAAATAGGAAGATAAAGGTATTGAGATTTGATATTACATGTGAATATTGCTATAGGAAATTTGACTATTTTTGTACGCATGTACTTATTGTGTGGCAAAAAACTACCCATTACACGCCACAAAAAAATAAGATTACAAAATATATAAATTAAAAATTAATGAATAAGGTCAAAAGTATGTTAAGACTATCTTATCAATTGAAATCAAACAACCTTCAATATTTATAATTGTAAATCTCTATCATAACATCTCACTAATCAAAATCCATATCAATCTAATTTCTAAATAAATCTTAATCCATCTTAACTTTTTAATTATGATTTTTATTCATTTATCTTAATTTATCAACCTTAAATAATTAATCAATTCAATATATAATTACACTAGTTACTTATCACCAATTCAATATATAATTACACTGTTTACTTATCACCCCATATAAAACCTAACTAAATGAATGTAGGGTCATGTTCTTTCCCTAGAATATCATATATAATTGAAGGGCAATCATTGTCAACTTTAGGAATTGTGATGAAATGAATGTATCTTAAAAAAGAGTAAAGAATTCATGTAGATAGACATTGACAATACATGTGAGACCATTTTAATACCTAGAAGTTCGGCGAAGTCTTTGATTATGAATTGAGTGGTCCACATCAAAGTCTTCCCACTTTTGTTGGCGACCAACTTTTCTGTTGAGACAAAGTCACTAAAGACATTGACCAGTCCACATCAATTTCTCCACTCTACATAGCTCTTAATTGTCATTATTTACAAGTCCAAATTAATTTGTCTCCGCGTGAACGGATTTCTCGCGGTTGGGAAAGTTAAAGCGTCTTCTAGAATGGGCACATTTTAAGCTTGGAGAGTACAAGTAAACTCCCCTAATATCTCTTCGTCGTTAGTGAATGTGAATGAAAGATCAACCACGTTTCTGAATAATAATACTCCACCGCTTGTTTACACTAATCTAATAGGTAGTGAGAATTGAAATATCTTTCCTACTATATATATCTTAAATATTAATTCATTTAATATACATATATATATTATATGGTATATATATTAATTCATATAATATACGTATATATATTAATCCATATAATATACGTCAAGATATGTTGTTTTGAAATTTTATTTTATTTATTTTTAAAAAAAATTGAAATATCATTAATTAAGGATTAAGGTTACTATTTAATTTTGTAATTTTGTAGTTAAGGTTAGAGTTAGGTTCAATATTATATTATTATCAATATTTTATTATTAATAACTCTCTCTTTTTTATTTGGATAAGGACAAGAATGTGATGGTGGATTTTTTAAAATAAATATTTCTAATATGCCTCACTCTTTTTTATTTTTTAAAAATAAATATATATTATTAACTCTCTTTGCCTTTTTGTTTTCTTTTGTTTTTGATAAGGACTGTGACTATGGATTTTTTAAAATAATTATTGTGTTGTTTTTTTATTTTTTAAAATAAATAAATATTGTTAAATGTCTATTGTTTTTTTGTTTTTCTTTCACGTATTGTGTTGGCCTCTTAGCGTAATAAGTTTATAAGTGATTTTTTTTTTAAATATCATATCTTTTCATTTTATTTCTGTTATTTGTTTATTTTTAGAAATAGATTTAAAATCTTTTTTTTTTCTTGAGTCAAATTTATAGGCACAAAAATGACTCAAGTCATTTTTATAGGCGTGAACTTAATATGGACTATTTCTATAGTTACAAATCTAAATTTCAGACTTTTAAAATTCAAATTTAATTTAAACTTTGTCATATTTTTCTACTAGTCATTGTGGGTCAACATAGGTCATGCTTGTGTGGATTTATGTATCATGTCGTATTTAAGGGCATTCCTTATTCATTTGCAAATCATGAAGAATCGTTAGAAGAGAGAAGAGAGTCACATGTGAGTGTCATAATCGGGGATTCTAATTGCATTATCAAAGCATACATCCACATTCATCATCCTCAATATATTGCATGTTTGACTATTATCTTCTATCTTGATTCATCATTGTTGGATTACCCCACCTAGGGGCATGACTAAGGAGAACATGACCCTCACTTAGCAAGTTTCCAAACAATGCCTATAGAAATCAATCCACTTGAAACACATGGACATCAAGCCAAAGTGAATCTAGATTATAATTGTTCATTCCCTACTAGTCACTTCCATAGATCCAACTTTAGTTTTTTGTGCTAAATCAGTTCCATATGCAAAAACCTAAAACATAATAGAGCACAATCAATTTACAGATTTGGAGGCATTCATTGTATCAAGGCCTTAATTTTGAGCATATTAGAAAATTGATTCCTAATATCTTCAACATTATTTTCATCCCTCTAAAATTTAATTAATTACATTATTTTATTTATTTAAATTCCACATTGAATTTTAGTATCATTCTTACTTCTTAAATATAGGCTGATTAATTATTTAATTTTTAAATTTATTTAATTGGCGTAGATATTTATGCAAGTGATTCATTTTTTTACATAAATTGGTGAACCCAACATTCTTACATGACTTAGGCTTTTAGCCTTAACATTTACTCTTCTTTTATTAGATTTTTTAAATTTATTTTTTTGAGTTTATTTTTCAAATCAAGCATTGGGGTTTGAATCCTCTTTTCTTATAATAAATTGACATATCCTCTTGGGGTTTTATGCTTCATTGTGTAATCTTGTTTTCATAATCACCATACCTACCCTTATTTTCACCTCTAGGATTTTATTTGTTGGCATATTTACAAATTTGATTGCTTGATAAGTTTATTTTATATATAATATTATATCCCTTTTATATATATATATACTTTGCATATTAAAGTGTATGAATCTACATGATCCTCCTTCTCATCAAACTATTATCTCACCTAATTTTCGTGTTATCTCTATTAGTGGCATGACTACACATGGTCCTAGTATTTCTTCTATCATGTCCTCTTATTCCCACCCTTAGAATATTATCCCTAACTCAATTATTATCATCCCTCACTTTACTTGTCACTCCCTTCACACTTATATACCTCATTCCACGCCTTATTCCATTTCTCATTCTAAATCACACTTCATTCCCCTTACCATGACTATGTATATTCCTTATCATTCTCTATCTTATTAGCCTATCTATACCTAAATTTTTGTGTCTCCCATTCCTACACCACTATTGCTACTTCTATTAGTGTAGGTTTTTTATTTTCCTTATGTTAGGGGATATTTATTTTTTCCTACACATTATAAATCTTGCTTAGGTTAATTAAACTTGGTTAATATGAGACCATGTGGCATAATCCATCAGCTACATGTGTCACTCTCTCCCACACATGGATAGTTGAGTTTCACACCCTCTTTTGGATTCTTAAGCAACCTCTCATAGCCACTAGTTTGTCTTTATCTGTGTAGGTTATGCCACATGCTTTGGCATTTATCAAGTAGGTAAAACCTCGCGCCTATTATGAGTAGTTGGAGTTAATGCAACTCTTGGGTGTATTTTCTCATATTTTGCTATATATACAACACTCTCCTCCCACATCAGCTAGTTCAGTGAGAATAACATGAGTATTCTCAAAATTCTCTTATAGTTCTCTCTATTTTCTCTTTTAGGATTATCTCTCCTTTCCACTATTTTGATCCTCAATCATTTGTCGATTCAATTTGTATGTGATCTACAACCAACATCAAATCCTTACTTAATTCTTTCTTCATGTAAAATCTAACATGGTATCAAAGAATTTTTATTTTTGTTTAGTTTATTTTTATGATCTTTTTATTTGAGATATGGGACTAATAGATAGCTAATATTTTCTAAAAATTCTAGTATGCTCTTCTCTTGCATCCTTAGATGATCTATAGAATCAAAACAGTTTGAAGGAAAATAAGCATTTGTATTACTTTGGCATGCATATTCGTGTTCTTGTGAGATCTAGGTGATTGTATCTTTTTGCTAATCCTGGAGGAATTTTAGGCCAATCCATATTGTCCAAAAGACTCGAAAAAATCAAGATTGGATTTTTGTTTCACCAAAATTAGAGATCGGAGGGCCTTGTTGCTATAGAGGTTTCTAGAGGGGTTGTTGGAAGTAGCCGTAAAGTCAAAGCATTTTTTTCCCAAACGAACCTTGTCATTACACTTAGAAGGATTGAAAACCCAAGGTTCGACTATTCAAACATTGATTTTGAAAAAAATGTCTCTAAGGCTAAAAAATTTAAGTCTTGAGTCATACGACCCTCAATTTTGTGTGATCTTGTACAAAAATTTCAAAAAATATATATAAATAAAAATTAACTTAGCGCAAAGCACTTTACTAATCAATGTTAAGTGTTGTTATTAAGCAACTTGAAAGTTCTTTAAAATTAAAAAAGGGGGGCTTCGACCCCCCTTTACAAAGGCTCATGAGCCATAAATAGGTGGTGACCCATAAGGGTCTATAGACCCTTGAGGTCGAGTCTGGGTGCAGCTTCGACCCCCAACACCCCCTTCCTTCGGCCTTTTGACCTACAATTTTTGTAAAAAAGTTGTTCTTCCAAAACCACCATTTTAGCAAAAAAAATAGTAGGTTCTACCAAAATAAAAACCCTCTAAATATATCTAAGCTTCTCCATTTCTAGTGATTGGTAAAACTATATAGTAACTACTAAATTTGGCAGCTTCACCAAAATCAGAGACAATTCCACCAAAAAATTTGAAGGTTTTTGTTTGCAAAATCTACCCTCCTCACCATTCTGATTTTTAGTTTGGAAGACTAGCTTTGAAGGGCTCATTCCCGACCATACAGAGGCATATTTTGGAAAAAATTTATTTGAGGTAGAATTTTGTGCTTGTTGTGGTGAAGTTGGTTTTTTTTTTACTCTCCACATTTCTATAAGTTGAAGATTCTCTCAAAAATTGTTGTAAAGTTCTCATTTTGAGACCTTTTGGGAGCCATAACTTGTGTGAATGGACTCCTTTTTGGGTGTCATTTTTTCCATGGTTCATATTTTTTGTGTACTATGCAATGGTGCTCTCAATTTGATCTCATATTGTACTTTAATTGTATTTTTAGTGTTTTTTTCCAATTTGATCCATGTAAGAATCTTAAAAAATGATTATTGCATTGTAAATCAAACTACTTATAAAGTGGCACATTGTAATTTATGGGAGGTAATTTTAAAAACTAGTTAAAGGGGGGTTTCTTGTGTGTTCTTGATTATGGTTGATTAGAGACTATTCAACTTGGATAAATATATTTGTATGTATTTCCCAATCTCACTCAAGTTAATTTATGAGATGAGCCAATGTTAATCCTTATGAAACCAAGATCCAAATTAGTGTCAATTATGGATTCTTGTGTTGTGGATAAACTTGTAAAGCATGTGGTTACCTTTTGTGTGGTTAACTAGATCTTTTAGTGTAGGAGTTAATGGTGAACTCCCAACACCCCATGAACATCTATTAGACCAAAATATCTTCCACAAGAGAGAAAATGTAAAGAATAGCTTGCTTGATTATGAATGTAAGATTACAAGATTGAATATGAAATATACATGAGAGGCATTTTTTATAAAGGTAAGGTGAGAGATAATATTAGAAAAGATTATGAAATGTGTCTTAATCCTATGTTATGAGACAACTAACTTGACAAAAAATTCAAAAAGATAAGATATGATAAGATCTTATCTAGACAACTAAGATCCTCTTGTTGAATAGAAGCACTGAAAGCTGAAGAAGTAGGAGGTGGAGGAGTAGGAATCTCAATACTAGTCTCTAAAATACCAAGGTTTAGATGACCAAACTTCTCCTCACAAACATGATTCACACTTGATGAATGAGTGTGAATATCAGTCAAAGGAAAATTATCATCATCAGAAGAAAAATACGAAAAGGAATACAAACAATATGATGATCAACCATCCCTATAGAAATGATCTCTATAGTCTCTAAGTCCCTTATGTATACTCTATCAAGAGTGAACTCAACTATTTTACCTTGTCCAGTATGGGTAATTTGATAAAAAAAGGGCGAATAGATGAAAAGGATGGAACACAAAGTACATCATCAAAAATTCCTTCTCCCATATCAATAGAACCCTTACATGCACCTTCATATATGTGTTGTTACCCATTAAAATATTGGGTGAATTACAATGCCCAAAAGAAGAGAAAATTTTCATAGATAATGCCACATGATGAGTTGCCCCTGAATTAAGAAGTCATCTTCTAGATTCAAGACTTTTAGAGGCCAAGACTACTTGTCCTTTCATTTTTTGTACTCCATTTGTAACTCCTATGGCCCCTAACTATCATGATGAAGCTACTACAGATTGAAATGTTGAAGAAGAAGAAGAAGAAGAAGACATTAATGAGGGCAATGGAATGTTATTTTTCTAAATAAGGTGGGTTATTTCATCAATCTCCTTATCATAACATCTATGCTCATCATGTTCTAGCCTTTTGCAATGTGCACATTCCAACTTCTTCTTTTTAGATGATTCCTCTTTGGAAGAGGAAGTGGACTCGAGAGTGCTTTGTGAAGGTGAATCCTTACCTAAATCCTTTTGATATTTTGCAAAAAGAGCTTGAGATTTATAAGACTTCAATTTTCAAATGTGTGCTAAATTGGCTTATTCTCTTGTGAGTTGAGCTACAAATCCATCAAGAGAAGGCATTTTTTTTGTATTAATTAGATCATCCATAGTAGCATGCAATGTAGAAACAAAAATAGAATAATAAGGACCTAGCTTAACAAGAATAAAAAGGATCAATTGTTCATCCTCTTTGGTGACCCCACAATTCAACGACTACAATCTAAGAGAATTGAGATTAGTGAAGAAGTCTTGGATATTATAAAAATCTAAAGGATTAAGATTCATCAATTCATTCTCTAACTTAAATTTCATCATTTTATCTGGCTTACCAACAAGACTCTCTAAGGTAGTTCAAATTTCATTAAGATGAGTACAAGATGCAACATGATATCTAAGATCTAGAGAAATGGACAAGACTAGAGTACCAATGGCTTCATCCCTTCTATCAAACCATTTTTTGTAGCTCCTATGGGTTTTCAATCTATTTCATGTGATTCTTTGCATCTTCAATTTTAACAATAAAATCCCCTTTGTGATTTTCATTCATGATAGTTATATGGGGTAAGAAGTATACATTTTAGCAAATCCATGATAAAATTAGAAATTACAATAGAGGAACAATAAATTAGCCCCCACAATACAAACAAATAACCCCTTTGTACTAAAAATGACACATTTATTGCAAATTGACAACAAGATATGTCAAAGTACCAATTTGGCTTTAAATTGAAATTTTAAAATTTGGGCAAAAATTAGTAAAAAGTGCATGTCTAAACCTTAAGTGCTCCTAAATATCTTCCTAATGCAGAAAGAATCAATAAAATAGAGTATGAAGAAAAAATTTATGAGCTTGGAGGTAGAAAAATAAGATATAACTTCAAGCTGGAAAAATAGGCACCAAATAGAAAAATTCTAAAAAATCACATGCACCACTAGAAAATTCACAAAGCCAGCTTTTCGATAATATTTCATTTTCAAAAAATTTCCTCCTAGATCAAAAGTTATAGTAATTTGAAAAAAACCCTATTTTAGTGCCTAAGAAGGTTAGATCTAGCCACTAGGGCCTGGTGCTCGGTCACAAATGGGACCACAATCTATAGGGTTAAGTGTTGCTAGGTTTTAAAAAACTTGTTGCCACTGGTAGCAGGTGGATGGTGGATGGCAGAATATCACAACACCCGAGCATTAAGCGCATGTGGGCTACACGAGATCGCCTATGGGAACTATGGGTTTAAAAATTAACAATGAATTTTTTTAATAAAAAAATTTAAATTAAATAACACTAATGGACATATTGCAAATGATCCATGGACACATCCAGAGTACGATCCGACATAGACCAATGAATATTTAGTGGAATATGCTTTGTACTGACCATCCAATCAACCTATGGATTCTATAGACTCATACGGGTTGTATGGATGCATACACTATATGGAATGACAACTATAGATTTTTGTCCTACCCACTGAAATTGGCCCGAAAAAAATTTCACCCAAATATGAAGTGTTTTATATGAAAACAAGGCTTTTGGGCCTTCTGGGCTCAACCATAAGGTTCGTTTCGCCCAAACTGCACCTAACAAAATCTCATGCACAAATCACCATTAGATTTGGGAAGGAATCTATAACACTAGATCTCTGATGTACCATGTAGGAGTTAATGGTGAACTCCCAACACACCAAGGACAACTATTAGACAAAAATATCATCCACAAGAGAAAAAATGGCAAGAATAGCTTGCTTGATTATGAATGCAAGATTGCAAGATTGAATATGAAATGTACATGAGAAGCATTGCTTATAAAGTCAAGGTGAGAGATAGAATTAGACAAGATTGTGTCATGTGTCTTAATATTATGTTATGAGACAGCTACCTTGACAAAAAGTCAAAAAGATATGATAAGATATTACCTAAACAATTAAGACTTCTAGAAAGACACCTAGGACCTAAGTAAACTTAACATGTAAATAGGACCTATCAGTGAACTAGATAGGTAAAACATCTATTTACACCAACAGTCTTGTATTTATTTGCTTTTTGAAATTCTTGTGTTAATTATTTTTTAAATATCCTTTATGCTTAATTCAAAAGAATCTATTAATGTCTTGGTAAAAATTCTTGTTCATTTATATTATTACATGTTGAAAAGAGTCTAATAGATTTTTAAATAGGATACATCAGATTACTTGAAATAAAAATATGTTATATGTTTATTTAATTATCTTTTTAAAAATAACTTAAGTGAAAATATCAAAATGAAATATAAAGTTGTACAAATAGCTTGGTTGAATTATATTTCTTGAATGTGAATGGGAGGGACAAAGCCTAAAGGATTTAGGAATTTTAGAGAAAAGGAAAAGGAAATTAGAAACATTTGTTCATTTGGAGAATTTTTCCTATTTCTCTCTCTATTTTCTAGGACATGGTTGTGTGATTTCTCAATAGGATAAGGATTTATTGAGGATTACTTTGGAGTAGTGTTGTGGAATTTGAAATATTTATTGGTTCTTGGAGTGGATTGACTTCAAATTTTGTGCAAGAAAAGGAATATCTTCATATTAGAGTTTATTGAAATAAGGTATTTCCAATCTTTGAATTGTATGGCGCATTCAAATGATTTAACATGTCATTTGGCCATGTGATAGGCTCTTAAGGAAATTCTTAATTTTTTAGAAATTTTACATTTTAAAATTGAAGTATTTTCAAGCATTCATCAATGGTGATTTTGGGTTTTGTGTGATCCTTTTTTTTTGAAATATTAAAATTAAAATTTAGATCATGTTAATCATTTATATTTTTTGGGACAAGAAGTCTCCTAGTAGAAATATGATTGTCTTCCTTATAGATATAAGTGTCAAGGTTTTTGACCTCATTTTTTATGCCTTAGTATTTTATAGTTTTTGTACTTTGAGCCATTAAGAATGACGTATAGGGAAGGAAATTAAGTGGCCTCTTATCATCCATTTGACCAATTTAACGAGGGATGATAATAATGAGAGAATTAAAATATAAAATAATATGAGTAAATTGATTTAAAAATGTATAGGAAATAAATAATCAATACATGTCAAGCAATGAAGGTGTGCATTAATCATGTAAGATTGTAGCATGATCCTATGTGGTTGTTGAAATTCAAAATTTATCACAATCCTATTTGGTTATTGAAATTAAATCAATCTTGATATCCTATGCATTATTTAAATGTTAATAAGGATATCCTATTTTATATGGGACCACTCCTAATCCCACATGGCCAGTGAACTATTGTACTTGCACTCCATGTTGGTATGAACATGGGGTCTTTCCCTAACCAATTTCCCTTTTGGGTCCTTTTTACACCTAGTTATTTAAGTTTACATAAAGCATTTACTTTTCATGTATCGATTCATGAGATCATGAATTTTTTCATGATCTCATGTTGTCTTATGTCTCACCCTTGCCTATATATACAAGGGTCCTCTATGTAAATTTCAATCCATTTTTGCATTGTATGAGTATTGGAATTATAGCATTTTCATTGCTTCTCTCTTGTGATGAAGGTTATTTTGGTGTTGTAGATGATATTGTCTCATATGAGTCATTTTGGTGACTTCAACATGGTATCAAAGCTCTAAATGTGCAAGCCCCTTCTCTTTTGAGGTTGATTTTTACCAAGATTTGTTATATGGTGCATATTAGCAAATAAGAAACTTTATAATTGAGTAAAAAAGACCCAAATCTAAATGGATCAATAGTAAACTTGATAGGATTTGGAGAGGTTATAGTTTCAGCCTTTTTTGGAGGGCATAATTTTATAGTCACACAAATTCCATATAGTCATATAATATATATGGCCATATAGTTTGAATGACATATATATAATTAGTTGTAACATCATTTAATATATCTACAATTCTTTTCCCTACATCAACTTGCATCATCCTACTCTAGTCAGATAGGTTTTCAACACTTGATCACATAGACATCTCTACCCATAGGGGCCTTAAGGTTGCCACTCTATTGGCTTGTTCCACTAGTCATTGTTACCTTTGTTGCTTTCTACAACCCATGTGATAGTTCTCATATTATCTTTTCTCATTCATTACTCCATTATTCCCACAACCTTACCACTAGCTATTCTTCCTAGATCCATTGCTACTTCTTAGTGGTGCTATGCTAATATTGTTGTAATTGCATTATTTTTCTAAAAGAGGAGATTTTCTTATGAGCCATAACTTTTTTTCATTGTGTCAAATTTTTTAACTTTTAATGGGTGATAGAAATTTTTTATTGAGCAGTTGACAATAGTCTAAAATATTTTTCTAATTTCTACTCCAATTAATAGTAAATTTTATTTAAATTTGTTACTTACATTTTTTGCAATAAGCATATTTTTTTCTCATAGAGTTGAATTTGGTTATTTTTATACAAAAGATTTAAAAATTCAAGGAATCTTTTTGTAACCTCAAATTTTTGGCTAAATAATTTACAAGATATGACCAATAACATAACACCCATCTTTTGGGCTAAAGTAATCAATTGTGCTAACTACATTTTAAACCATATGTATCCCAAGGAAATGAAACTATGACTCTTGAGAAGGCTTGGTCCCATGTGGCTACTTTTTAAGTATTTGGTAGTGAAGCTTGGGAATTCATTCTAGATGGCCAATGCAAGGCTACAAAGAAGAAGAGTCAACCTTTGATTTATTTGGATATTTTAAGGATGTGAAGGATTATATGTTGTTTGATCCTATCACTCAAGATGTCTTATTTTAATGGTATCCCAGTTTAATGAGTATTTCTCATAAATGGATACCTACTCCTCCATCTCTTGAGAACACTTTTATTCATGAGGATGATGAAAATGATGTTCCCAATCCACCACCTCTTGGTACACAATATTTTCTCCATTAGGACCACACTACTCTCACTACTGAATTTGACTCCATTTTCTGACAAATGTTCATCGGTCGTTCGACAAACATTTTTCGGACAATTGATGAATTGACGAAAGAATTTTTGTCACCATTTTTTCGTCAAAATTCTGACAAAAAATTAAATGTCGAAATAACGATGTATATTTGTCGGTTGTCGGCATCATAAAATGACTCATATGTTCATCGGAACATTGACGAAAACTTCGTGTATCCACTGATGAATTATAACCAAAATGCAATTGCAATGGCTCTTCTAAAGCGTCGAAACAACACCAGAAGTTCGTCGCCATTTCAACGAAATGGGAAAGGAGTTACGATGAAGCCTTCGTCACAGCTATAGCAACTTCGTCGGACCTTTTCGGTGATTCGTCGGTGGCCTTCGTCGAAATTGTGACGAAACAATGCAATTTTTTTAAAAAAAGTATTCGTTGAAATGTATCATCGCGGAGTCTCTTGGCGATGACCACCAAAGCCAACCCATCGGTGAGAGATCAATCATTGGCATAGGATAGAAAACTCACTTTGATAGTCCATGTCTTGCCGATGACTTTTGTCGGCAAGAAAGATCCAATGTCACACCGATCTGACCTCTTCAGGAGTTTTAAATAGACCTACACCATGTCATCACGGAAACTCTTGGCGATGACCACCAAAGCCAACCCATTGGTGAGAGATCAATCATTGACATAGGATAGAAAAATCACTCTAATAGTCCATGTCTTGCCAATGACTTCCTTTGGCAAGACAAATCCAATGTCACAGCGATCTGACCTCTTCAGGAGTTTTGAACACTGTTGGTTATCAACAAGACATTATGAGGGTCTCGCTGATTAAAAAAGTGTCTAAGAGAAAGTAAACAGATGGAACCTATTAATTTTCTTATTTTGGGGTTCTTTAAATCATAGAATAGTTACCATCTTCTTGTGTATAATGTACTTATATTCATATTTGAATTCAAGACCAATTGTCATTGCACATTCCATTTTAATTGCACAGAGTATTCTATAAGCAATATATTGATAATGCCAAATGATTTATGGTGTTGTACAACTCTACCTATCATCACAGTTTTGTTGTTCCCCCCTAGAGAATCCTGCAAAGACAAGTTTACAATACCAAGTCAAATAATATGAAAAAGACTTACTTCCTACAAATTAAATGATTATTCTCACAATGGAAATTGTCTAATCACAACAACAATTCCATGAAAGGTTATCCATGCTTCATAAGAGATGACTGATCATACATACAAACTGCAAGATGCATAGAAAAACATTAAACTTGAGAACAACCAAGGGCTAACAAGGGAAGGAGTTAAGAAACGTCTAGATTGAAGAGAAAATGTGTAGGGAAAATGTTGAGCAGTGTCAAGAGAACGAGCTTGTAGAACATATTCTTGACCTAATCAAGCTCTTGAACAACTTAAACAAAATTAAAATACTAACACATACATGAGACATGTAATGAACTTCCAATATCTGCTATCTTTTTCATTAATGCAGAGGTAGGTAAAGGAGAAATAATTATAATTGTAACACTATCCATAGTCCAGTAAATTATGTTCATAATTTGTGTTCAATGGACCTCAGTTTTATCATTATACTATCCATCTAATACTATATTTTAATCCAGGGTTCAACTATCTCAGATCTAAAGAAGCACCTTCAATTAACCATTTAAATTACTATAAAATAAGGTAAGACTTTTACTTGAGAAAGATTGGGTACACTTGTAGGATTAAAGTTCTCGCAATCATCAGGATTTATTGGCACACAAACACAACCTGCAACATATGAAGTAATGGATGACTACAAGTTAGTGAAATGGTCCTTAATATGTGACTAGTTTGCAAATTGATTTGTAGAAAATAAGGTTACAAACAGATCTACATAAAAAATTATGAGGACAATCTACTGTAATCATCAAAATAGATGAAAAGTGCAAAGGAAAGAGTTGAGCTACATCTCTAGAGCCTAAAAAAACACATGCAAGAAACATAAAAAAAAAGAACAAACCAATTTTTGGATGAATAAAAAATGGTGCCTTCAGCAAGTGATTCATATGCTTTCACACTTGATAGGACATTAAGAAGATTTTTGTCTTCCTCTGTGAAATGGTGCCTTCAACAAGTGATTCATATGCTTTCACACCTGACAGGACATTAAGAAGATTTTAGTCTTCCTCTGTGAAAATAACTACTTACAGAAAAAACCCAGAAACCAATATTATATACCTCCATGTCTAGTCGAGGGTAGGTATAAGAGAAAAAAATTTCCTCAATGCAATGCCAAAAAATATCAATGTGTGTGAAGGTTTGTATTACTCAAAATATCATTTCACTGCCTAAGGAAAAATACCAAAGTGATGTTTTAAATTTCAATCTTCACATAGGCTCCCTTATTGCTACACATGCATATACAAGCATTATTCGAGCTCTAAACTATTCAAATATTAAGGATTTAATTAGCTATAAGATGGAAAGTTGTTTTTTAGACATAATCCATCATCTTTTACATATCTTTATTCACTCCTAGTGCTTCAAATAAATTTGTGTAAATGAGACAGAAATGTGAATCTTTTATAACAAAGAAAAATATTAAAAGGAGGGGGGAGAGAGAAAAGGGTAGGGGGAGAGAGAATTCTTGAATGTATAGCAAAGTATAACATTTTGATCATTATAACAATAAAACGAATCTTAAGTGTGAAGCATTAATATCATTTAGAACATTTATGATCAAGAATGAATGTAAGTAGAGAAACTTTTGCGTACCTGCAGATGGTACAAAATTTCATGGTTAAGTGGAAGCCTCCCATCAACAACAAGATCCAAATATCTGTGTATCTATCTCAATCGAGCCTCTAAACCCTTCAGAGCTGTCAATTTTTCCACTAACTTGTTATGCACAAAAGTCAAATTTTAGTGTTATGTCACCACTAAAAATAGAAGAAACGGAGCTTTGAAACCAAATCCACACACAACACAATGTGGTATTCATACAAAGCCATACAAACAAACTAAACTCGGAACATTGGAATGGAAACAACTTCAAATTATAATGCAGAGCATGGATTCAAGGTATAAAGAATCATTTTTTTTCCACCATAGTGAAAAGTTAGCACTTTATTTCATCTTTGCATATTGGTTTGATGCTTCAAATGATGCATTTCTTATATTGAAAAGTGCATTACCTTATTGAGCTTCTCTTTGTTTAGAGAATAGTTTAATATTCTCTACTTAACAGGGCCAACCACATGATGGTGGAAGCTCATTTGGCTCCTCCCCCCCTCACATCACTCTCAATTCCCCATACCCAATCATATAACATTAATCATTCATTCATCCATTAATAACATATAACATTCATTCATTAACATATAACATTCATTAATTAATATGGTTGTCATGATATGATTACAATCACTTTTCTTTTCTTTTTTCTTTTTTAAAGCTAAAAAAATCTGAAGTGGAGTATTATTTCTAAATCATTTGTCCCCCCTTTAGTTTTTCTACCCTCTGCTCGTGATCTTAATGTACACCTAGTCATCTGCTCACGACGTGGACGCCGCTGCAAGGGGGGGTCTGCTGCAATAACAAAGAAATGTTAAACTGATATGTTTTATTATTATTGTTACAAGTATTTCATTAATTAAAAGAACATTAGAGTGGTTCTCTTTACTTGATGGGTCCACATCATGTTCTTGAAATTTTGTTATAGACTCATGCTCAACATGTTGAACACCCTCTAAATCCTGATCTGCAGTTGAAACATGAAAGGTTACATTAATTAATACACCAATTGAAATTAAATATGTTTAAAAGAACATTAGAGTGGTTCTCTTTACCTAATGGGGCCACATCATGTTCCCGATCTTCTCTAGCCTGATCATGCTCAACACGTTGATCATGCTCTACATGCTCTAAAGTTGAAACATGAAAGGTTAAATTAATTAATACACCAATTGCAATAAAATATGTTTAAAATAATTTTAGAGTGGTCATCTTTACGATGGGGCCACATCATGTTCTGATCTTCTCTGCTTGATCATGCTCAACATGTTGATCACGCTCTACATGCTCTAAAGTACTGGATGCACACCATGACCTTCATCTGCAGGTTGTGCTCCACCCTCACTAGGTTGCATTCCAATGTCATATGCAGTATTATCATTGCTTGAATGTTTAAAACAAATAGGCATGTAATTACTTTAAATGGTGGAAATTAATATTGAATATATTGCACAAGTATTCAATTTTAAATAAACTTTATTGAGTTTATTTACCTACGTGTCAGATGCAGTGGAAGATTGTGTTTGCCCAGTCAAGACTCTTAGGCGTTCAATCACAGCTCCATAGCCTTACTGGAAGGCAATCTTCAGGTCCTCTTCTGTGGGAACTCTGTTGAATTCAAAGCCCTACATTTTTGCATAAGATCATGAATTTTGCTTCTATGGTGTGATAAAAACAAAATTGTTTTCAATTTATTATTTGGATACAATATTTCATTTATTGATACTTACAATTTGTGTGGCTAATTTCATATAACCACTAGATCCAAGTTTGCGTTGCCCGTGTTTTTCTAGTCTTGCCTTTGTTTCCTTCGATGTGTTGGGTAGCCTATGAAAAGTTTGAAATATGTTAGATTATGTAAAAAAAAAGAGTAATCAGTATATAATTACATTGTTGATAGTATCACATACCTTCCTTGGCACGGTGGTGTCTTTCCTTTTTTCTTTCTAGCCTTCTCCCTTCCATCCGACACCAGGTCCTTCCACTCCCTCTCTAAAATCAAGGGGGGACACTTGTACTTTTTGTTTTTCTCTAAATGTGACCTATATTGGTCCCTCACATATTTTAGATAGGTACCAACTTTCTTAAGGACCTTGGTTCAGTTGAATGTTTTATCACCGAACAACACAACTAAATGGTTAATGAGCTCATCTTTTAAATCTTGATTTTGGGTATTCCACTGTGTACGTATGGTGGGCCCGAAGAGCTCCAATGTAATATCACTTAGATGTTTATAAAAAACATCATTTCCTACAAAATGATCATGGGATCAATAGTCTAAAAAGAGCGATCAATAAATAAATTTCAATTGGATTATATAGAATAATAATTAAAACATTTTAAAGTACCTGGGACCTTCTCTATCTCTATGGGAACGAACCTCTAATACCACACAAATGTGGATCGACAATGTTCCCCGTATTCAGTAATACCTGAAGATCCAAAAAATGCCACTTCAAAATATCACTCCCGCACTAGTGGCCTCAGATCCCCTAGGTACATGTCCCGACGATGTTCCTCATACGTGTTCACCGCAAGAGGGTGCACCAATGTGATACCGCATGGTACGTGTTTCCATTACTCTCGTATTGACAATATAGGCATGGATGATGGGGTAGATGATGTGATGTATTTGCGGTGGAAGATCGATGGACACTTGTACCAAACCCTACTCCTCGCAAAGCACTTTATATCTATCATACAGAGCATCATGAGGACACAAAAAATCCCGCTGTAAAACAACACATATTTTAGTTCATGACATAAAAGTGAAGTACAAAATATAAAACCATGGATCAACCTATAAGCTTATAATTAAAGACCTCATGACAGCCTTAATACTTGTGTGTGCCTTTGTGGATCTCTATCACTTTCTTAACCCTCTCTCTTATCTTATCTATTTGAGGCACTATGAATAACAACTTAAGGATTTCTTCATTGCATTTTTTTGGGTCTTCATTATCATATCGAGAGGGTTTGTTGAATAAGTAATGTCATCATCACATAATATTGACTGCACTCTCCTATGGATGCTCTCATTCCATCACCGGTAAGTCTTCCCGACGTAATGACTACAACAAGCATATTAAAAATATCAAAATTAACCCAAAAAACTTATGAAAAAAATAATAATAAAACATTTTGCTCATATCTAATTTGTACAATTACAATGAGATAAACCTGTTGGGTAGAAGCGCCTAAAGATACATCACGATCTATGCTCTAGGCCAGAGCCTTCTCCATACGATCAATTTCCCCCTGTGACAGAAATTAAATATAGAAAAACATTACCAAAATGAAACCAATAGACTTATGAAAAAAAACATAAGAACAAAATGGTATATTGGAGTCATTAATTGGAGGTTGGGTAAAATGGTACATAATACGTACCACCCCCATAGTAACTGTGTTTGTAACTAAGTGATTCAAATTGTAATCGATTAGCAATTCTTCCCCTATAGTTATTGATTTTATCACACATATGAATACATGGTTTCCTTCGTGTGCCTCGAATATGCAATTGGGTTGCTTATTTGTTGACCTAGGTCGTGTACTATTTATAAATCCTACAATATTCCCTTATGCTTTTGGCCTTCCATCAATGTACATAGCCAACCCTTTATTTTGATCCCTATCTTTTAGTTGTATATAATTTTGTTGACAAGTGCATGTACCTATGCATAATACTGTATATTGAACCGCTGCATCCACCTTTTGTAACTCAGAATAAGGTCTAACATACTCCATCAATTTAGTAACTTTTTCAGAATGTATCTTTATGTCAGCCCATGCAAAATAGGCTCCAAACTAGTAATGACGATGGTGCTGTATGTGATATATCCCTCTTGTTGACACAAAATCGCTATTGGAGGAAGTTCCCTTGGGTACCCATTACTCGTAGGATGTTTAAGAAATCTCACAGGAACCTCGACGCCACCCATGCTCTCATCATCATAAGAACATGACCCCTTCTCGCCAGCAAAAAATTCCAAGCATGCATCTCTTCTAATCTTTGACCCTAGTTGATCTCCTTTAGACATAGTACATGTTTCACTTTTCCCTCTCTTCCTAAATTTCCCCACCTAGGAAGACGATCTGAAAAAATACCTATTTGGTGGTACCAGACTCATAAGGATGTTGAATGAAGTTCTTTCATGGTGATGTGATCCCAAGGTGACATTATGATTAATCTATCATTTCATCGCTAGAATTTCACAGTTTATAAGGTAATCAAGTCTTGATAGATTGCAAGCTATTGTTACTACCGTCCAAATGTGTCCATCACAAATCAAATCCACTTAACATTTTAACTCCCAAACTTTGTAACAAGTGTTAAATGTGACTATGGTCTACCAGTTACACAACCAAGGCCTCAAATGTATTCTCTAATTGTAATAACAAGATTTTTCTCTTCATTCAAGTAAATAAACTTCTGAAGGGAAACACCTCACCAAGTGGTTTATCGGGACAGTACCTATTTAACAAAATAGCAGAAAATTTACATTTAATTTCCATATGTCTAAGTGGTTAATGGGGAGGGAGTGTGTACTAGGCCTGGTTAAGTCATCATAAGTTTATGCTTTGGCAATAAATTTTTTTTAAGTCATCTCAAATCTTCTTATGTCTAATTTCTAGGAGACTTTTGGTATGTTTTAAGGTAGGATGATTGATGAAAGAGTCCAAAGAGCCTTTCTCCATGGTATCTAGGTACACATAACAGCGGTCTTCTCTTATACGGTTGTACATGATTTAAAGATCTTAGCTAGGAATTATTCATTTAACCTAAGGTTTTCTCATAATGCCATCATTGGAAAAGTATGATCAATTTCTTCTATTATGAAGAATTGGTCTATGTGCCTCTAGTAATCACTATAAATATTTGTAAGGATAAAATGACTAACTGCATCAGGTAGGAGAGAATCAACTTTGAGTTCTTCAAAGATTATATTCCTCTATTCATAATTTTGAAGGGTTGTGTGTGGAGGAGGTTATCACTACCAAGAAGGGAGGAGACCTTTCCTTGTGATGGAACTTCAAAATTTTGCTCTTTGTGTTCCATTTTTATCTTTCCTTATGTCTCTAGTCATCTATGGTGTTTGGGAAAAGCCTAAGGTTGGGGTTTTACCTTTGTCTTCATGTAAAACCCTAGTGTTTATCTTACGCCTTGGGTGGGATCTTTTGGGCCATTACTTTTTGGGGAGAGTTTTAAAACAACTTAAGCCCCATCGCTTCATCTAGGTTGGGCCCCTTTTGATTTATCATTTTATTTCCTTCACCTAACTTTATTATTTCTTAGGTCTTGGATGGTCTTGTTCTCCCTCATTTAAAAAACAACTTATGTCATTGTTTATCATCAGCCTAGTGATGTTCCCTCGTTCTTTTAATAAATATTTTATATTTTGCAGAGGGACAAGTTTGTGTGACCGTAGATCAATTATCATTTGATCTCAGTCATTCCCCGCCATCCCATGATGACCCCACCACACTATTTTGGTTGATCGTGATATCACAGGCGAGCGCCTTGTGTCTCATTTAATGAAGCCGAAGAGATGATAGAAATACTTTGATATATTTATCTGGTTTTAATACATTATGTAGCGGGTTACTAAAGCATTTATGAGATGCATGTGTTTCAAATCAATGGAGATGTTATAATCTCGGTAGGAAAGGGGCTTGATGGTTAATGACAAAGCTGGTGACTATGTTGAATGAACAGGATTACCGATGGTTGAGATCCACGGTTGCCCGCCATAGCATGATCAGAAGTTACGAGGTCTTTATCGATCACAATATCGTGGGTGACTGCCACGTGGATTTCCTTAGCAACACATAGTATGGTGGGTCCTTATTTCCATGATGGAGATCGTGTCAGTTTGTTTTGAAGGAATCCATTCAATCATCTAACCAAAGTGAAGGATTGACAGCTAGTATTTGAATCTGCATCAAATGCAAGTACAAGGTTCTATTCTATAATTTCATATTTTTGTTTAGCCCTCCTAGAGAACTAAAAACTCAAGATTACAACTTCCCTCCTAGAGAACTAAGTGTTGAAGAGAGCCAAGAAACAGACACCAGACAGATGGAATATAGGTCATTTGTAGCAGAGAATGAATTTTGATATACAGAGACTCAGATGCATGTATTTTGATGGAGTAAATGAAGATATCTAAGTTGCGGATTAAGATTTTGGTATCAATTGTTTGTTAAATTTATGCAGTTATTTGATTGTCTCCATTCTGATGCTTCTCTATTGTTTAAATTGATATAAAAAGTTTATACTTAGTTTATCATTGTACATTTTCTATATATGTGTGATCTGGTTATTTTGTTCTCTAAAGTAGGGATTAAAATATTTGAATCAATCACAACAATTGGGAAGTGTTACTTGGATTAATAAGAAGAATCACATAACTAGAATTGTCATTCTATCTCAAGAAGAGTTTGTCAATTATTCACTTGCACATTTACACAAGTTGTAAACAATTTATGTGCCTGGAAGTTTGAATTATTTCCATTATTGAAATCCACATTTGCAGATATTCATTAGACTCCATATACCTAGTAAGGCACTGGTCTCCCCTTGTATTCTTTTATAATTTTCATTATTCTTATTTATTTTACACTTACATTTACAAATACACATACATATGCATTTCTATCAGCTTACTTATTTCTCATGTAGTTTAGTTTGATCGATTTCATATGTGTTGAAGACTTTGTGAATTTCAATTACATTAATTTATATGTTGTATCTATAACACTACAAAAACCATATGCCTCTTTTGCATTTACATCTGCATTTAGAAATACACATTTATACACATAGATATAGATTTCTTTAATGATATGTTGCATTTATTTTTCTAGGGAGAGCATCCAAAGAATTGTACTTTACATTTACATTTAAAATACATACATACATACATATATCTATGTGTGTGTGTGTATCATTTATATTCAGTGTTCAGAAACAACCCATTAGGTTTGTACATGGATAAAAATTCATAAAATCAGATCTCCCATACATATTTTGTTGAAACCTAGGCTTGAACCTCTCATTTCACATGTTTTTCTTCACAACTCTTGAGGACAACAGCTATACCTTCTTTATTTCTCATCCTACGCCCTATTCATGCATCCTACAATTACAACAGTATCCATGGGGCCTCTTACACAAGCTACAGTAATCACAAAAAGTGTAAGAGCCCATTTATATCATGTTTGGACTACAAAACCCCCAAAAAAATAGCTTAACTCGTGACAAGCATTTACAGGAGTTGTATGGACAAAATCATTAGCACCAGCTCATTCTTGGAGTCTTTTGAAAGAGAAGCGAATCAGGTGGCAATTAAGTACAAACCTTATAGTGTCAAGGTGAATGAGGTGATCAATTTTGATTGGCCAACTGATGAAGAGTACCAGAAATGGGTAAATGTATATTTAATTGAGGAATCTGAGTGAAAAGGAGTAGGTTGCTAACGATTGACAAATCAGCTGTTGCAGTTACAACATATTCCAGTTTTTTTTTTGGTGATAGTCTAGGCATAGAATTCTTGAAGTTTTTTTTTTGCTGCATCAACCATTCTCAGCTGGCATGATGAACAAGAAGATTCTTTGGGGAGATTGTTGTTGTAACAAATTTTTGGAATATCACAAGGCGATCCAATTAGCTGGTGACATATGTGCTTTATGGCCCAATGGTT
>VDFB02060081.1:0-21026 GCA_007258455.2 Sequoia sempervirens
TATATAAGATGTGAGGCTTACCTGTACAATATATAATATTATATAAGCATATATCCCTCTCCTTTCTCTTTCTCTTTCTCTTTCTCTTTCTCTTTCTCTTTCTCTTTCTCTTTCTCTTTCTCTTTCTCTTTCTCTTTCTCTTTCTCTTTCTCTTTCTCTTTCTCTTTCTCTTTCTCTCTCTCTATATGTTTTTCTCTTTAAGTGCGCAATGGGTACATTGAAGAGGTCTTAATATCATATCCTTAATCAAATGCCATGCTACCTTGAGCATAACTCCCCAAGAACACATGCCATCCTTGGATTGTTGACATGAAACAACCAATCAAAAGTTAGTTTCTATTTTCTCTCTCCCTTTTCCTTTGTATCTCTTATATTTCTCTCTCTCTTGCTCTATCTCTCTTTGTCTATTCCTCTCTCTTTCAATATCGAGCTCTCTCTCTCTCTCTCTCAATATCTATATTCTATCTAAATTTATCTCTTTTTGTCATTCTCTATCTTTTGAGTTTACCTCTTTTTAATAGCTGATAGGCTACATATAGTGTGAGATTTGAGCATGAAACAAGTCTCACATTTGTAAACCACTATTGAGTGGTTGGAAAACAAGTTTCAATTGCCATTTAATGGTAAACTAGCTGCATTATAATGGTGCAATCATCTAAAATATCAGGTAAAAGCCTCCAAAATCTCACTTATCACATAAAAGCCAGGTAAATATTGATTTGACAACTAATGGGAACATTATATTCCATTTGCAATATTTTTTGTCAATTTGATGACAACTTTCTTTTTCATTTGCATTGGTTTATGTTTCAAATCTATATGCAAATATTTCATAATTAGATAATACTTAATTTCTTTAAAGAAAAAAATCTAAATTTATCTAAATTTATTTCATTCCATTATTTAGCACTTGTCATTAAGTGTTTAATCTAGCCACATGCAACTAGAATTTGCAACACATCCATGCACAAACGCATACTCTCTAACATCTTAACATACATATAGTTTATTGAATATGTTTTCTGGATTCGATTGTGTTGTTAATTTTTGTCATAGAGTTGTAAATATTTTTATTATTATTAAGATTCTCATCTTTATAACATTAATAATAACTTGTTACATTTCCTTTCTTTTTCTTCATTAATAGCTTCAATGATTAACTTTTTCTCTTAGCTTTAATAATTAAGATTATTAACATTAATGTTATTAAAAACGATTCTTTAATGTTTCTTTCTTAAGAATTAAGATTAATGTTAATAATCTTAATTGTTAATGATTAATTCTCAACTTTAGTGCTCCTAAAAATTATAAGATTTTTAGCACTACAAGCTTATCTCTTTTAATAATTATTTTGTATTTCTTAATGAAAGTTTAATTATTTTATAAGATTAATGTTTTAAGATTAGCTTTTTCTCTTAGCCTTAATAATTAAGATTATTAACATTAATGTTAGCAAGAAGGATTATTTAATGTTCTTTCTTAATAATTAGCATTAATATTACTAATCTTAACTGTTAATGATTAAGTCTTAGCTTTTGTGTTGCTAAGAATTATAAGATTTTTAGCACTATTAGCTTATCTCTTTTTATAATTATTTACTTCGAGAGGCGTCGACAATGACATCAATCTATCTGTGTGCATTTTTATTCATGACATTTAAAATGACGTCTATATTTTACATTCATATAATGGGTTTTAAAAAGACCCCATTCACATAATAGAAAATCAATATACTCAAAAAAGGAATATTCCTCATTGACTAACATCTTACCATATCCGTCGCTTTAAACACTTTTCTTTGTTTTAAAGATGTTTTAAATTGTTAGAAAGGATTTATTTTTCTGCTTTAATGCCACAGTTTCATTTTGTACATAAACTTATGTGAACACTATGCAAGCATGACTACCATGATCACACCAAACACTTCATTTTGCAGATCGCCCACAAAGAGTTCACAATCTAGGATGAGTAATTTCAATTAGGAATTTCAGAGATTAAATCTGGCATGCATAAGGTTCCCGATCATGAATGGCCCAAAGCGACACAATGAATGCCAAAATGAATGTTTCAATCTCCTTCCACCTGAATCCACCCTCATTTGTACTCACTGAGTTTTTCAACTCCTCTAATCTTTCCTTCTCTTTCATCAGGAACTTGAAAAGGTCTTCATGTGTTGGAGTTTGATGAGCGTCTCCTCCTGTGTCCTGTTGTTGCTTAATTTTATTTTCTATCCATCTGATGTGCTTTTCAGCCTCCAAAATCATCTCAAAAGCTTCAAAGTTACATGTACCAAACATATCCATGGGGTCAATGCCTATGTTCTCAGGGCAGTCCAAAAAATCCAACAGATCCTTTATTTTTTTATAAGCTTCGATTATATCTTGCACACCCACATCCATCTTCGAATCACAACCAAACTCTATGAGCAGCCCCACATTGACATCGATTATGGCCATTGCTACGATCTTCCATGGCCTATTAGGTTGAAATTCCTTTACATACCTTCCACAGTTTTCGCCAACTCTAAGTACCTTGAACAATTCTTAGAAATTTTTGACTCCTTCATAAACTTCTTTCATGCGAGGCTTTCTTTGGTTATAAGATTTCATACGATCTTTCCATAAGCGGTCTACTTCACCTATTTGTACACAGTCTACTTCACCTGTTTGTACACCTTGGAACATTTATTGCAGACTTTCCTTGAATTTCAGAAACTCTTTATCATTGTTTGTTCGACGATCTTCAATTTTTTTGTAGCTGTCGATTTCTAGCCATCGATCATTTTCTCTAGCTTGTTGGTCAACCCGGTAAATTATTTCTTTAAGTTGCTTTTAATTAAAAGTGTATTCATCATTCTTAAAATATTTGTTTTTCTTAAAATTGTGTGACATTTGGTGGATTAAAAATTATTGTGTGACATATTAGGTGGTTTGTGTACTCCTCTCTAATAGTGTACATTTATATTGTAACATGTTAATTCGTGTTGAATAAATTTGCATAGATTTTGGAACATTTCACCATGTTGCTAATTTTTGTTAAGCTAAAATTATTCTTCAATAAGATAAAGTCATGCACAAATATTTAGATATGTTATTGTTAACTTGGCTCAATAATCAAGCAACAGGGAAAACTTTAGTGGCGAATCTTCGCCAATTGACAAATAATTGAAATTGAGACCTCCAAAAATGGCGAATAGTACAAGCTAAAAAGGATGTTGAATCACCAAGCTTTTACAAAAAAATAATTTTGTCCCGATTAATTCACTTATTTAAATGATGCGTCATTGGAACTGATTCGCCAGTAGTTCATACTGTAATTACAAATATTAATTATATTCGCCAGTAATATTATATTCCTACCATTAATTTTGGGGCAATATCACCACTAATAATAAATCACCATTTAATTTTGGGGCTTTTATTTATTGCCATCGATTAACTTTTTAATTAGATGGTTGCAAGTTGATTCCGTAACCTAATATGCATGTGCCTTTTAAAAGTCTTGTTGAGGCCCATAATTTGTTTTGGGCCACATGATTAAATCTAATCGTGTGGCCCAAAACAAATTTTGAGCCTCAACAAGCCTTTTAAAAGGCACATGCGTATTAGGTCACAAAATTAACCTACAACCATCCGATTAAAAAGCTAATCGATGGTAACATTTTCACTTTTCATTTAGTCTTAATTTTAAAGTGAGTTTTTTAAAAAACACTTAATCTATGTGTGCTCCAATGCATTTTCGATAGTCAATTTATGCTTGGTGGTGAGGGGTTCTGCCCTGACCCTCCACAATATTCTGACAGTCGTTAGACGTTAATCTCACGGACCCTTGAAGCGTTTCCCATGACCCTGAGGTGCTACCTATGACTCCAGATGGATCTGTGGGGCCTAAGCTTCAATATTACAAAACAAAAAATATGGGGAACTTCCTTAACCAACTATGCAAATTTTTAAGATTAGCCATTATGAAATTAATCTTTTTTAGTGATTATTAAAACAAGTTCACCTTATGATTATTATTTACCAATTATTCATTAAGATTAGCTAGGATTTTATAATTTTTTTAATAATGTGCATAGATTCACCAGGAAAATTAATTATTTTTTTCAAATAAAAGGAAATATTCGCCAGGATTTTACACCTTCACCGGGGGGGTTTCTTAAAGTTATCCTTGTCAAGCAATAATTCATTATATTTAAAATGAATGCAAATTTATAATGATTGTGTAGTGTCTTTTACTCTTCCAATAAGATAAAAGCATGCACAGATATTTGCATATATTATTGTTAGCTCTTGGCTCAATAATCAAGCAATAATTTATAATTTCCTCTTATCATAGACATTTAAAGTCCACCTATTGATAAAAGAATGAAAGGAATCTTCTAGCTACACATAAAAGCAATTTTTCCATTGTTTATTTGTATTGGTTGATCAATGTCTAATTGTATTCCCAAAGATAACTTACAAGCTAACATTGGTGATGGAAAATCTGTTAATGAGATTTATATTTAGCTTTAGTATTCTCATATTTGTGTCTATCTAATTGTTGTTTAATGTAGTGGTAAATAAGTTTATTTTAGGTAATCATTATATTTGATGTAGATTTGTCAGGTTGTGTCCAAAAAATGATACCAAGTTAACATTACCAATAGGGTTACGGTTAGGTTGATGGCTAGATATAGGGTAAAGATTAGGGTAAGGGTTAAGGTTAGAGATAAAATTAGAATAAGGGTTGAGGCTTTTGTTAGGATTAGGTTTAGGGTTAGGGTTTCAGTTAGAGATAGACTGTTCAGATTAGGGTTCGGTTGCAATTAGAGATAGAATTAGGGTTAGGGTTAGGATATGATGAAAATAGATGCTTCAAGAAGGATAACTCTTAGCGTATTTTATATATATTAATATTTAATATATGTATGCTAGTTTAACTCTTATTGAAAGCTTATTTATTAATTTTTAAGATTAAGTATATATTCTTAGAATGATTTAAAGTAAAATCTTTTAATAGAATTATAAGTGTCTATCTTGATTTTTAGTAATTTTTGTTAAATATATGTGTTCTTTATAGCAATTTCTAGTGTCATTTGTTTTAGATTTATAAGATTATATGAATTATTGTCTTAACCTTTTTTGCTATTTAGTCTTTTTTATGTTTTTAGTTGTATAATTCATGTTATAAGATTAATATTGTTATTGAGTATTGTATGAATTAATGGCATAATAAGGTTATTTCTAATTATTATTCTTTTTTAATAAGCATTAATCTTTTAATAATTATTTTAACATTAGTTTATTGTTATAATATTAATTATGAATCTTAATCACTTTTTCTATAATCTTATTAAGGTCAATATTTAAAGATTTATATTTCTTTTTATAAAATTATAAGATTAATCTTGTTAATAATTGATATCTTATTAATAATTTTAATGAAAATTGAGTGTTTTCTTTCTTCTCTCCTTGCATTTTTCTGTTTTTTTTGTATTCTATTTTTCTTTTTCCTAGTCATCCTTCATCTTCGTACCGTGTACCTCCCCCCTTCTCTCCTCTTGCTCTCTCTTTTTAACCAAGCTTGGTCTACAACAATTCATTTTTTCCTTTAGTGAATCCAAAAAACATATTCAATAATTTGATGGATTGTGGAAACTTTATATCTTTAATACATATAGTTTTCTATCAAGTGCAATCCTTGAACCTCTTGCAAGTGCTAGTATATATACCTCTCTATATCGAATTGTCTCCTCCTTTGTATCTCTTTTTTCTAATCTATTCAAAGATCAATTAAACTATCAAATTTTTATATATTAATTTAGTTTTTTCTATATAAAAATGTATTAAGTATTAATTATAATAATTTTATTATAGAATATAATATATAATGATAATAATACAACTTATATATATACTATTATATATAATAATAAATATAATTATATTATATATAATTTAGTCTGTCTTATATAATATATTAATTATATTTTGTATTATATTATAACTGACCCAGGGTATAGGAATGGACTTTGCCCCTAACTTCTTTCTAGGTTGTGGGAATACCCTATAATATCAAAAAAATAAAATTATTAGTTATAATAATTTAATATATATATTTAATAGTTTCGTTAAAGAATATAATATATAATATTAATAATAATAATAAGTATAATTATATTATTTATAGTTTATTTTTTATTATATAAAATATGCTGATATATACTTAACTACATAGGTAAAGGATGCCGTAATGTTAAAACCTAAATGTGCTCATTATTAGGATCTTGACGGTAATTTTCATTTTAATGAACATACTCTAAAACCCTCGTGAAAACTTATTTTCAGGCTGCAGCTCGCCAAATTGGAGAAGTGAAAGAGGTCAATCCCAGCGAGGAAGAGTTTGGAGGAGCGGAAACGAATAGCGGCGGATCGTCTTGCGTTGATACGGTCGCAAGAGAGCCGTCGATACGCTTTTACAGGTCGCTCGTAAAAAAAATTATAAGTTTAGGACGTCAAAAAAAAAAAGCTCTTTCCACTCGGAGTCTGCAACCATATATATATATATATATATAAATAAATAAATAAATAAAGAACAGAAAATATAAATTATAATTTTAGGACGTTTAAAGAAAAAAGCTCTTTCAACACGGGGTGTGCAACCACGTTGGTATGCAATCGGGGTGAGTTGCTTGTTAGGGCACAAGTAGAGCCGCCCACGAAGTAGAGGCTGGCCACGGCACTGTATCAGCACCCTGCAACCTCAAGATACCAAACATGATGGCTGTGAAGAGAAAAGCGGAGGATAATCCTCCCAGTACTCCTCTGCATAAGAAGCACCAAGAAGAAGAGCAACGGCATGAGCAGGAGGGCAATGTCACATGCCTCCACGACGTGTCCTATCCAGAAGGTTATATACCCTTGCCCAAGGCACCCACTTCTTCAAAGCCTGCCAAGGACTATTCTTTCAAGCTCGACCCCTTCCAGAGCGAAGCTATCCAGTGCTTGGAGCGCGGCGAGTCTGTTCTGGTTTGCATCTTTACCATCCTCCGTTGGCATTGCAATTTTGAAATTATCAAAACAAGAATTATGTATTGATATAATCGGCGACAAGAATTGAAAATGATAAATTATTATTCTTGGCTTCCATCTGATATTTGTTATTGAACTTTAGGGCTCGCTTATCTTCTTCCCAATAAGACTATAGCATGTCGACAATAATATTACAATCTATAGAGCATATATAATGAGTGACAGCATCCAGTACCTAAATCTAGTGATAGATGGAAATACGCCTTATGCCTAGACACTGAATTTCAAGTTCAAAATTTGTGCTAGATCTAACACTAGCGTTTAGTTTTTTCAATATGCTACATATCTATCAACATGCCTACAGTTGTTCTCTTTATACCAGCTTCTCCAAGACTGATCCTTGCTAACAACTATGTTAGTTTTAAAAACTTGAATCATAGTCCATATCTACTATCTTGACAGTTGTACTAGGGAGATTACAACACTCATGTCACTTATAATATAATGCAGTCCGGGATTGGGTACCTTCAACAGGTAGCCAATCCAGGCAGCCTTTAGAGAATATACATTCAACATTATTGCAATCACAGGCCCGAGAAAGATTGATTAAATTCAGAAAACCAATTATACATAGATAGCTTCAAGCTTAGCTGTCGATACTACAAAACATATGTGCCACAGACTTGATATGTTAGACTTGATATCACTCCAGACTTCCAAAAAATTTCAGGAAGGTTGCAATTCTGAAAATTCCATCGTACGTAACTCTGCCGCAGACATACAAAACTAGTGAAATGTCTTGCTACACACACACACTCCCATATGCTTATTTTCACAAATAAACAACTAAAATCTCAAGGCATTCCAATGTAAGATTTGACAAGCACAAAAGAAAGACTGCAAACAACCACTGATGCTTACTTTTCTTGCTCTTCCATACATGCAACAGTATAAAATTCTGCAATAATGGCTCCTACAGACTAATGGCTCGCAAGCCAAAACATTTCAAAAATTTCTTTTGCATTGACTAGAACTGAGGTCTTCCAACAAAATCGCTCTTGCCATTTCCTTCACACCTATGATATGCAGAAACTCGTCCTTTTCCTTCTCTTTCTCCCCTGTGTCCATATGCGCTCTTCATTAAAATTTAATACTATCCGCTCCCAGGAAAACCAAAGGCACGTATTGGCATTGTGGATATTTATGATGATCCCAAAATAACATGAGTGGTGGTAAATAAAGAAGGAATCCACTCAGCTGCCGAAATGATCACCATAACTTCAATTGCCGGCACCATATGTGGATGAGATTTTAAGAAGAGGTTATGCCAAAGAAGGAAGCTGCCAAAAATCAAACAGACAAGACAAAATCATTAAATCCAGTGAAATATCCCAAACAATATTTTTTGCAAAATTTCTGATTTTTGTAATACAAATCTGATTCCCTAATTTCTGATTTTCAATTTCTGCTTAAACCCTAGTGTGCTGATGTAATTTTTTAAGTTTTATAATGCATGAACAGTAGTACATAATGCAACCAAAAGATGGAAAAAACTTGTAGCAGATAACAGTAGCATTAAATCACCAACATAGTGTGATTAGATCTTTCCATATGAGTCAACAAATGTCTGATATAAACCCTCAGTCTGCTGCTACAAAATATGAATGCAAATTACAAAGTAAAGTGGGCTTCAAACATGTGCCACAACATGAAGAAACCCCAATAATGCAGATGCAACTAACCCTAGCTGGGCGAAGCTGCTCCAGCTACAAAAATGCAACTAAATGGCGAGGAAGCAATTGAAATAACCTTACCAAGGGTGCGCTGGCCTGCTGGACTGATGTTAGGGCTTTGCCACTCTAGAGATCTGAATTAGAACCTCCGATTTGCACAACTCGCCCTTCAAATCAGAAATCTAAATGCTGATGCAAAACTGACATGAACTAGCAATTATCTCCATTGAAGCACATAGGAACCTCCATCATGAAGTTCGCCCTTGAAGAAGCTAGGGTTTCGTCCAACTTCTCCTTAATGCAATAGGGTTTTCGTCCTACAGCATATGCTGCTCAAAAGTGCAGACCAAAGCAGTAGAAGAACAATTTCCAATATGATGATGAAATGCTCCACAAGATCTTGTATTTATACATGTTTCCCTCCTTCTTCTCTATGCTGGCTGACCTAGGCAGAATTGCTATTAATTTCTTATTTTTTTCCTTCTCAAGGCCGACCCCTTAAGTCTCATTGGCGCCCCACTAATTCTAGCCTACCAAGACTTAATTTCATTGCCTTCAAGAGGGTCGACTCACCACTTGCTTCCTCTTTGGCTGACCTAAGAAAGGGGATTAAAAGAGGGGACACTACATCCAGAATAAGACCTGCACCAGCAAACACCAAAAAAAATGAACAGAAAAGAAACAAAAATTGTTAGGTTGGAGCTGCAATACTCCTGCATCATAATATATTATTATATATGTATTATCAATTATTGCGCTAGGAGTTTGCATATACACTTCATCGTAAGGAAGGCTGATCCTTTAACATATTCTTTGAACTGAATACCAAACTCTCTTTTCAAGGGAATTAATCCTGTTCAACAGTTTTTAGTGAATTGTACTACATGATTTAGCTAACAGTGGGCATGTTCAGTTATACAGGATGCTCAAAGGAGTTCTAGAATCCAGTAAAATGCCGACCAAATGAACCAGTTCTTGAATTCTCTTCCCTGAATTAAAGCCATCCTTTCCCGAGTTCAGAAGCAACAAGATAGGGAGATTAGTTTACATGTTATGGATCTCAGCTGATAAGGGGCCACTAAATGTTGTTTGTGACTGTCACAGTGTCTTGCTGGATTGAACATATGACAATTTATGTAAAGCTAAATATTCATTCTGTCTAAATTTGTAATGATTATTCTTGTTTCAGCTACTGAATTTCAATCTGAATTCTTGTTTATTCTGTAAAAAGATCAAGTTGAACCCATTGAGCTTGCATTTACGTAAAGTAACCTCTGCAACAAGATCAAGTTATAACCATTGAGTATGCATACACATTAGTAGCTTCTGTAAAAAGATCAAGTTCTAACACTGATCATATGTATACATAAGTAACTTGGAATAGAGATGCTTTCACTATCTTTATTTGTATATATGTCACAAATGCACAGGTTTCAGGTATTTGCAGAATTCTTTACGTGAATCCATTATCAATACATTGATCTCTATGATCAGTTATGTTTTATGAATCCTGAAGACAATGTATATAAGGACCACACTTGGCTGGAACTAATGTCAATTACAGCAACTTGTAGGAGGCATTGTAGGAGGAACTTATGCTTAGCCATTTGCACAAATTTTATCCCCATAGTTGCAAACTGTATGCTGCTATTCTTTTCAAGATAGATTCTTGCTTCAGCAAGGTTGGAGAGGTCTTTCAGAGCTTGGTCTTCTTGCCAAGAATCTTCCTAGAATTTTGAATGTTTATCATTCCTAATTTCTTAAGTCATGGTTTCACAAACAAGATTCCTTGATGACGTTATAAAGCTGTTTGGGATATCATTGGAAGATTAGTGAATATTCTTTTTGTTTCCAAGTATTTCCTTTGCGACGTTGTACTCCATGGTCGTGTGTGTTCTTCAGAAATTTGCCAAGATAGTTTTGCTATCAGAGCCTTATTGTTTGTGAAATCTCTAATCCCACTACCCACAGCTTGTTTTGATCTGCATGTGTTGCTTTGGTTTAGCAGGGTTATTTCTTTTCTTGTAATGTTCCTTGCCATAGGAAGTTTTGAAGAATCCTATTCTATTATTCTATAACTCCTTTCAAGGCTTGGAGAAGCGAAATAAAGTAAACAAGAATTGCTTGGAGAACTGCCTCAGTGAGAGTTAAATGCCCTGCTAGGCTCAGATATTTTTGCTTTTCATGTTGCTAGCTTTTTCAATGACCTCTTTCTAGATGTTTGCTCTCCCTACCCCAGTGAACAAAGGTTTTTCAATGACTTGGGCAGGAGATCTAAAAAGCTAGAATTCCTACAAGATTTTCTGTCTTTGAGGAGAAATATTAACAGAATAAATCTCTGTTATGTTCTTGTTTATGGCCTGTGTCATAGCAATTTCAGAATTTTCCAATATCTTGTTGACGTCCATTGCCTCCCTTGCATTTGCCTTACTGAAAAAGATCATATCATCCAAATATTGCAGACATGTTGAAGGATTTGCAGAGGTGATGGTTTTGGCCCACTAATAATTTTATCTAATTTGTTAGTTGCTAAGTATTTTTCCCATGGCTTCTACCATTATGATGAACAGATAGGGTAAGATGGGGTCAGCTTGCCTTAGGCCTGGTGAGTTCTTAAAGAATCCAATTGAATTTATTGTTGACCAATAATAAAAATAAGGCTCCTGTCACCATTCCATTGCACTAAGATATTGGAAAATTAAAAAGACATGAGGATATCCTTATAAATCTGCTATTTGATCCTGTTATATGCCTATGTTATGTTCAGTTTCAGGATCATCTATTTTTCCTTTTTTTCCTTTTTTTTCGTGTGAATGTAGAATAACAATAGACATTATAATTTCATCCAAAATTTACTTGCCTATCACAAAAGTTCACTTTTTGTAAAGATAAGGTGTGGAAGTATACCTTTTAATGTTCTAGCTTTCGCTTTCAATATCTCTCTATGAATTGCATTACAAAGAGATATAGGCTGAAAGTCAGTGAATCTGGCTGTATTTAGTATTTTTTGTATGAGGGCCAAGAAGCTGTAATTGAGATCTTTCAGGACCTCTCAGCATTCCTTGATTCATTTACAGCTACTGTGATTTCAATCCCCATCAAGTCCCAGAATGCTTGAAAAATCCCACTAGAAAATTCCAAAAGGTCTTGGAAGATCTCAATTGCACCACACACACACAGGGTGCGCATGGATTGGAATCCTCCCTGGTATGGCCTTGAATCCCTGCTAGCATCTCCATCCATGTCTCAACTGACCAAGCACATATCCTTCCAAGGATTTGTTGTCTATTATGCACCAATTGAAGACACACCCAATAAGGCGAAGATGAACTGAGCAAAGGCAAGGCCTTGGCAAAGTGAAAATGTAGTAATTGTTGAAATGGATGTCTTGAAGTTTCACAATAGTTCTCTTGAGATTAACTCAGACATATTGAATGTAAGTTAAAAATTGAACTTACAAGAAATTATTATGCATGCCTGCGATTGTAGGAGGGAGTGCAGGAGATCGGAGGAAGCAATGGAGAGCTCACAATGTTTTTGAAACCACCTGCTGATGGTTAACTTCCTCATCTTTGTTTTTACAGTCCAGCACTGCTTCCGCTCTGCTATCACTTGTAAAACATTGCACAGAAATAAACACCAAAACTACAGTGGCCTCATCCATTTCTCATTTGCTCAAATTATCAATGTACAAAAAGGTTCTATTAAATACAATATAACTCCTCAAACTGCCAGAAGTAACCAACCACACAATCATCTGCATGTCCAATTTGAATTATGATTAATAATTTAACTCTAACAATAGATTTTAGTTTTCTTAGTCTATCTTTCATCAGCCACTTTATTAGATTAGGTGTCAAGCTGTAATACACAATGATTGTCTGTTGATGGCCCAGTCATAAGGCGCAAAATGAAAAGTAAAAACTGCTTCCTAATTATTAATTACACATATAACTTTAAACCAATGATTAGAGGAACTCATACCTTATTATTTCACAACGAGAACTTCTTTTTGCAAATTTTACAAGATTTCATAGTTGTACAATCACATTCAGGATGAATTGCAATTAATCTTGTTGTGTTTCTTCCTACACTTCCTTTTGAAATTCGTGAGCTATTTTTCTTTTTCATGATGCTCATTTGCAAGCCTCACAATGTAAATTCTGTATTTAGTATTAAGTCGTGCTATCTTTTTCTTTGAGATATATATCATCATCAGATTGATACCTTAATCTAAGCCTGAGACTCTTAGGAATAAACAGACCCTCAGATGGGTTATATTAATTTTAGAACTTATGTGGAGAAATGCATACCTCAGATTTGTAGGGTTTAAGTGCCTATTCTCATAGCTATTCTGTAGAACAAGTAGAATTTTTCATATTTTATGCATTAGCTGGGTTGTCAATGTGAACTTAGTCTTTTTGTTAAGACCTAAGACAACAGTATAGTGATTTTACATACAGCCAACATTATTAGATTCCTGCCATTTGATGCATGGGGCTTTCAACTTTTCTTGGACCAGTGTGATGTCGGTGATGTTGCCTAGTTTTAAATTCACGAGCATGGGAATCTGATTTGCACTTGTTATGGCCTAAAATACTATTAAAATCATACTTCAAATGCAGATTTTTTTTTGATAATTTGTCTTGTGTTCTAACTAACAAAACATCAATTGATTGTATCCATGCTCTTGGTCTTTGTTGATTAATGAACTGCATAAATATTTGGTAGAGGTAGTTATTGTTTGTTTGTATGCATATGTAGTTGTAAACAGTGGACTACATTAACATTGGAAATAAATATATATGGTTATAGGATTCAGTTTTTAATTTAGCAATTATTTTTGACTAAAGCTATTAGTTTGAATTGTCTCTTGAAACCTGATACAGGTGTCAGCTCATACATCTGCTGGAAAAACTGTTGTGGCCCTTTATGCTATAGCCATGTCGTTAAGAGATAAGCAACGCGTTATTTACACTTCTCCAATTAAGGCACTTAGCAACCAAAAATTCAGGGAATTCAGTGAGGAGTTCTCAGATGTTGGTCTGATGACTGGTGATATCACAATTGCGCCAAATGCATCTTGCCTGGTATATATTTATTTTTTTGTAGCTGCATACAATGCAAATTTAGGGATTTGTTTGGAGTTTTGGATGCATAAAACTGGAATGTTGATATGCAACAGTTGTAGAGATATGTAAATGACTGGTTGTGCTTCAGGTAATGACAACAGAGATCTTACGGAGCATGCAATACAGGGGTTCTGAGATTATGCGTGAAGTGGCTTGGATAATCTTTGACGAAGTGCATTACATGCGTGATAGAGAAAGGGGTGTGGTCTGGGAAGAAAGCATTGTAATGGCTCCAAAAAATTCTAGATTTGTGTTTCTCTCTGCAACTGTGCCAAATGCAAAGGAGTTCGCTGATTGGGTTGCAAAGGTCCTTCTCTGTCCATTTTCATAAATGTCTTCCTTTCTCTACATTTGCGTTTAACAGGTCAACTCTTGTGCTTGTTTGAGAACTATGCAAGGCACTAAAATTTCATGTTCAGAATTTTTATTTTAACTGCGTTGTTTTTGCTGCATATACAAATATTTCCTCATAACTCCAAAATGGATGGATCAGCTCATTATCTAGCATGGTGGATTTTGATATCTGCAGATTTTTTGTCATGTTTGAGTAAATGAAAGTTTAGTTACATAGCTGCAAATTGAAATGACTGTTGTCTTGATGGTTTGTCACTGCAGGTGCACCAGCAACCTTGTCACATTGTTTATACAGATTTTCGACCTACCCCTTTGCAGCATTATCTCTTTCCCTCTGGTGGAGATGGCTTGTACTTAGTGGTAGATGAGCAAGGCACTTTCCGGGAAGACAGCTTTCAGAAAGCAGTGAATGCTCTTGGTGATAATGGAAATAAGAAAACTGGAAACTGGCAAAGGGGACTAAATGCAGGTAAATCTGGTGAAGAAAGTGACATTTTCAAGATTGTTAAAATGATAATGCAACGGCAGTACGATCCAGTTATTGTATTCAGTTTCAGCAAGAGGGATTGTGAAATTCTGGCAATGCAGGTATGGTGGTTTCCATTACTTTTAATTCCAATAACACAGGGTATGTGGAGAAGAAACCACAAAATGTATTCACTTTACCTAAATTTTATCAGCTAACATAATAGACATGGTAATTAAGATCTAATGTATCTGATATAACTAATAACAGCTTTGTGTGATAGAATGAAATCCTTTTTCTAAATTTGATTGTCAATATATGAATTTGACTTCATCATTATTTAAGAGATTAGCATTTAAGACTACTGTCATTCCATTCACATGTTGCACAGTGTTATGCTTTGAGAATTTTTTAGTTAGGGAATTGTATTTCATGAAAAGTAGATGATTTGTGATTGCTTTTAGTGCATACCAGGTTTGAAAGTTTTGTAATTCTTGAGAGGAAATCTGACCTTTGTTTGGTCCAATCAACTGCATGACCTTACAGCAGTGAGTTGTGTAAAATATTACAGGAGGTTTACTAAAGGCTAAATGCTGAGACTTCCCTAGCAGTTCTGGTTTTAGTAATAAGAGAGAGTCTTACATTGATATAACCAATTTTTAAGAGGTGTTCTGAGAATGACTATTTGGGGACATATGATTGTCAATGATTAAAAGGTGCTCTGATAATGGCATTTTATTGACAATGAGTGTCAATCAGGATACAAGGAGACAAGTACCTCATTAAAAGTCCAAAAGATATCTTTGTTAGACACTAAATGTTGACAGAGAGAGTAGGTAATGTAAAACATCTTGGGTCTCAGATTTTTTTTGCTGGGGTGAGCAGAGTGGAACACTTGAGAACACCCTACAAGTCCTTTTGAGGGAAATTATCTTAATTCATTCCTGATATTGGTTGGCAGAAAATGTTTGTCTTAGTGGATGAAATTCATTTATCATAGTGATGTTTATCTAATAAGAGAGATTGTAGCAAACATATTTGTGATGGATTTATTTAAAGGTAAACTGTAAAAGTGATTTGTGAGCACATTTGCAAAAATAATATCTATTTCAATTTGCTGCTTAATGCAGTCATGGTTAGAGGGTCCCAAGGACTGTCTAACTGTGCAGCCTCCACAAACAAAGACGCACAAGAAGAAAGAAACTCCACAAATAACAACAGATTTACCTTGGGAAAACCCTCATTGAGGGAAATTCCCAGCCACCAAAGCTTTTAAGTTTTTGTTAATCTTACAAACTCAGTTACAATCTGCCACAATGGCTTTCCTCACATACATAAACACAGCCACCTCCAGAGTTGCTGCTTAGGCTACAACATAACACTATAGGATCCTTACATGATCCACTCTTTTTTTGGTACCTCACATCATACTCCTTGTTGCCTTGCTCACCTCTCAGTCCCCGCTCGCTTGCTACTGCCTCACTGTAACTCCACTACTTCCCCTAGTTTTCTTCACTTGCTTCCAATTGTCTTGAAATCTCATACTTATACCTTTCACTAACCTTCCAAATAATCTGCATCAACCTCAAGATAATGCAAAGCCCAAAACCACATGAAATGTGTCGCTGGCCTACAATAACAAAATTATGAATTTCCATCGCCCAACGGTGGATAATCTCCGCATGGTTCATTACACACCTTCCCAATGTCCCACACAACCTTATAGAATATCTTCAGTGCAAACCCAAAATAACCTTCTGCAGATTAGAACAGTTTCAACTGAACATGTCTGTTAACTCATAGACACTCATTTGCTGAATCACAGAACCAAACTCATCCAAATCATCTCAAACATCACCCGAAGACCAATCTGTCACAAACAGAGCTACCACTGAAACCGCAACACTTAGTTACATAATGTGGCGAAAAGCGTCCACTTTTCCTCACCACAGATCATCAACTATCTGTCAAACACATGATTTACCTCAGATTCTTATCTTCTTAGACACAATGCAAATTCACCAAGACGCCCTCAGGATGCCCCTGCATCATTTGCCCCAAAAGGAAATTGGTGATGCATTTTCAAAACCTTCTACTTATTTTTCTTGGGAAAAAATTGAAATTATTATTTTTTCACATGTGAAGCAGTCAAATGAAACCAATCTATAGATCAAATCTCAAAAATTGTGACGAAAAGATTAAAGTACTCAAATACTATTTCAGTCAAGATATAGGTGAATATATTGATATAATTTTTTTGTCTTGTTGATTCTGTCAAAATTGACTTGTCTCTATCAAATGTGGTTTCATTCAAGTATAATTCAATTTGACTCAGCCAAAAAAAAGAAGTAACAAATAGTAACATATTGAATGCATTACTTTTGTATAAATATCTACGTTATTGGGTTCTGCCCTAGAGTCCCTTAAATTTGTGCCTAAGTTACCGGTTTGGGTTCGGGACGAATGTGGGTATGAGAACCCAGTATGTGGGTATGTGAAAATTTTTAGGGGTTTGGGTAGTATGGGTAATGTGTGTGTGTGTATTATATATACAAAAAAAAAAAGAAATATACAGAATTGTAAAACTAAATCATTTCATAGTATGATACTTGATCAATCTAAAGTAAATAAGAATAATTCTTCAAATAAAAATAAAGTAAACAATGTAAATAAAATAAAATATATCTTAAGTAGTCATAAAGTAAAATAAAATGACTCTTAAGGAAATAAAATAAGTTAATAACTCAAGACTAATATCTCTTGGTGAGATGTATTTAAGATATCTGTACTAGTATCTAACAAGAAATCAGTACTTCAGGCTTTTATGGCATATGAATCTTAGAACACAATTTGTTACATGAATTAAAGGAACATATTTTACAGAATGTATGCATAATAAGTTCTTCTCTTGTAAGAACCATTTCAATTGAAGATTGAAGTTGAAAATGTTATTTTGATTAACATTTCTTTGGGTAGTTGTCAGACTGTTCATCATAATTGTTTGTATTAGTGATACCTTTTTTTATTTTCAATTATCACTAGTACCATCTTCATTTTAATATTTTATGATTTTTCTTGAAGAACTTGGGTAATTATGTACTTCTTATCAATTGTTTTTAATCATATTGGTTTCTGTTTTGGACTTAATGGTCTCCATACCTGCAGCTTATTTTTTTGCATTATTTGTAATCTAAAGGGCATTATTTGTAATCTAAATCACAAGGTTCGCCCGGGTTCGTGCTGGGTGCGCACAGGGTGCGCGCTCAGCACTGTGGGTTCGCACGGGTGCGCGGTGTACGCACCCTGGCGAACCCACAGTGCTGGCTGCGTACCCTGTGCGCACCCAGCACATACCCGCAGACGAACCCGATCCGGGTGCGTACCCGAACTGGGTTCGGGGCCTGCGGTACGAACCCTGCATCATAGATTTGTGCCGATAAGGTCCAAGTACCTCCCAAGTTCTTTAATTATTCTGGGCATCTCACATTACATATATATTTCTAGGAAGTATATCATCTGAGTCCGTAAAATATCCATTTTCTTGGTGCTTAGCGTTTTGCTTTGAATTTATTTCTAGCATCTTTTTTTTTTAATTTTGAAAAATATTGTCATGGCATGTTTAGTAGTCCTGCAAGTGCTTCAAGTGTGACTCAAAACCTTGATTTGGTGCAAATGCTCTTGCAAGAGCTACATGATCAACAACAATAAAATAAGAAGTTTCAGCTGTAACTCATACAACAAACAACTAGCACGCTCTGTAATTCCTAGGTTAACAATAGGCTCACAGCTTTATTCCTTTTTGCCATCCTAGTTGCCTAACCTACTCTCATGTTAGATATTAAAATACACATTCCTCGTTTCGATGACAAAATTAATGGGAATTAGCTGAATTCTTGGATTTGCAGCCTAGAGACATACTTCAAGATTCAGATAAGCCTCATTGAGACCTATGACATTATGATCACCTAAGTTCAGGATACTGCAAAGCATCAAACAACCAGACAAGCTAGGAATTTGTGTGGTAGAGACCTCTTCACTCATCAAATGTTGTTCACCAAGTATCCTGTTGTGATCAGTTAGACACCTTTCCTTGACCTTTGCTTTGCAGTATCCTGGTTAAGCATTTTGCTAATGTTATCATCTGTGCTATGATTGCATTTTCAAGTTAGATATACTAAATTGGACAGACTTGTGAACTAATTGATTTTTATGCCATTCCTAATTGCTTGTAGCTTTGTTTGCAGATGGCAAAGTTGGATTTGAATGTTGAAGATGAGAAAAAGCTTGTGGATACCATCTTCTCTAGTGCCATGGATTCACTTTCAGACGATGACAAGAAACTCCCACAAGTGAGTATTACTTACACAACTTTTGTCAGATGATAATAATATGTAAAACAAACCACCAGCAACTGCTGGATGATGTAATTGGAAATGTTACTCCCTGTAATTTTTGATTGACATGACTTTCAAATTGATTACATAAGTAGCTCAAAATGTTGATTTAATTGGCTTTCCCAAACAGGAGAAGCACTAGACTGAAGCTAACTCATTGTACATTGAGGTTTCTTATATTATTTTGTGTCTGATTCGTAAACCTGGTAATTAATACATGTTTTTCTTGTAGAATATGTCAACCTAGATTTATATGAAGTCTGTATTTAATTTTGGCATTGCATTTTGCGAAGTAATATTAAGGACAAGATGTAACTTTTTAATGCTTGTTTGCTGAAATATTTTACCTAAGCATCTCTTCTTTAGGCTATCGGAAATGGTATTAATTTGGAAGTGAGCCTATATGCGCTATAGGCCTACTTTTAATCTGTAATTAACAGAATTTGAGGGTTTATAACCTTGATAGTAGGAATTGTTATCCTTCTGAAAGATTGAGTGTCATGCCCCACCAAAGACAACAGGCTGTTGACTTTGTCTGAGTTCAAAGTGTGAGAATAATTGCAGAAGTAAAGGAATTAAAGCCGCTTCCAAAAAGACTTTAAGTAAATAATAATAGAGGTGGCAGCAATGAAGGAGACGCTAGCATAAAAGAATTTAATTAAAGATTAAATTAAAAACTTATGGTAGTGATTAGATTAAAAGGGGTGTGACTCCTTCCAATGTGAAAGGTTGTGATTCCCTCATATATGAGATATAAAGGGAGAATCCTTTCATTGTGAAGAGATCATCAATCTGCCAACAAGCAATTAATCAGTCAAGCATTTAGTCATCAATCCATCAAGAAATATCAGTCAAGCAAACAGCAATAAATCTATCAATACATCAAACAATCAGTCTTGAATTTGAGGAAGTGTCTTGCAAATAGGGAGGATGAAAACCCTTCCAAGTTCGCGAGAGATTAAGTACCGAAACTCCTATTTCTCTTATCTTTTTGGACGAAAACCCAAATCTTGATCAAGGAGGACAAAAATACTCCAAGGTAGACTAAGGGTTTCAAGGAGGAAAACCCTTCATATTGCCACTGCTGAGTTAGGGATGAAAACCTCTGATTTGAGCAGTTTTGAAAATATTTCCAAAAAATTCAAGATATGATTGATTTTCAGAATTATGCTATTATCATTTTGAGTAAGGATTATTGTTTTTAGGCAAAAATCAAGAATATACTAATAAGGGACATTACAATTGGTATCAGAGAATTGATCTTGCGAGCCTTAAGATCTAAAAGTAGTATATGCAATTGAGCCAAAGAGCTCAATGAGCCTTGGAAAGAGAAAGGAAAAAACTAGAGGCAACTAGCAACCAAACTAAAAGTAGAGGAAAGAATAAAATGGGTGATCGTGAGGTTGATCAAGAGAATGAATTGAAGGATTTTATGCAGTGACAAGAACAAACAACACAATTGCATCTCCAAACACTCCAAAATATGAATAATACAATCAGTTCTCTTAGGCCTACACAAACCAATGGAAGAGATGTTAATTCAAACCATTCCGAAAATAGAAATAGAACTTCATTGGGATCACCACCTAGAGTAACACGGCATACATTCTTACCTAGAGATGAGCAGTCATGAGAAGAAGCAGAACCAAACATGGCAGCAAATGAATTTGATGGATGTATAGACACATACTCAAGACTTGATCCAGACGTTAGAAGACAAATTCCATTTAGAGAATATTATAATGCAAGATCAAGAAATACCTCAAAAGGAGAAAATAGACAACCCAACAAAAATTTGCAGCAAAGACTAAGTAAGATGACTTTCCCCATTTTTGATGGTTCAAGGAAGGTCACTACATGAGCATGGGCTCAAAAACTAGATACCTATCTTTCTCTTAGCCCCATGATGAAAGATGAAGCTATTAAATTTG
>VDFB02060083.1:0-22968 GCA_007258455.2 Sequoia sempervirens
TATGGCTGAAAGATCAAAATTAAGAAACCATCCTTTAGCATAGAAAAAATCAATGACTTTGCCTACAGATTCAGCAATGGCCTCTCAACATCCTTTCTTGGTGACACCCTCTGTCCAAGTAGAAGATCCCATTTCTTCCCGCAAAAGAGGACCATTGGATAGGGCATTTCAAAATTAAGCAAGAGACATCGCAGAGGAAAAAATTGCACGTTGCATTTATGCCAATGGTCTTACTTTCAACTTGGTGAGATCACCATATTGGCGTGAAATGGTGGAGGCAATCAATACTGCACCTTCAGGTTTCAAATCTCCTGGGTATGAAAAAGTGCGCACCACCTTATTAGTAAAAGAAAAAATTCATGTAGAGACATCACTCAAACCAATTAGGGATTCTTGGGTTGAAACAGGAATGTCTGTTGTTTCTGATGGATGGAAGGATTGCAAAAACCGACCTTTGATAAATGTTATTGCAGTGTCCCCAAAAGGGGCTATGTTTTTGAAGGCAGTTGATTGTGAGGGGCAAATCAAATCAAGGATGCATAATTCATTTCATAAATCCTTATTGAGTCCATAGAGATGGTGGGTCCGGAAAATGTTGTTCAAGTCATTACAGACAATGCAAAAAATTGCAGGGCTGCAGATATTTTGGTTGAGCAAAGGTATGAACACATTTTTTGGACACCATGCACTGTACACTCCCTTAACTTGGTGATGCAAGCAATTGGCACTCAAATAGAATGGGTGAAAGATATATACCAAGAGGCTGAGGAGATCCAAATGTTTGTGACAAACCACCATATGTCACAAAGCATCTTCGGGACTTTCTCGAGATTGGAATTGTTGAAGGTAAATTTAATTTAATTATCATTTATCAATTATGTAATTTATTTTTTAATTTTATGGATTTATATTTTAATGTGTTATTATTATTAACCCTAGGTTGCCGAGACTTGATTTGCATCACACATAATCGTTTTGAGATGACTTGTGAAGGTGCGAGAGGAATTGGGTGCCATGGTTATTAGCAACCAATGGAGTATTTGGAAAACATCAAATTCAGAGAGGGCCCAAAAGGTCAAGTCATTGATCCTAGATGACATTTGGTGGGATTTTGTGGCCTATGTGTTGAGATTCACTGAGCCTATCATGAGTATGATCAGGTTTGCTGATACAGATCGACCATGTTTGGGGGAAATCTATGATGGTATTGACTTCATGATAGAAAAAATAAAGGTGATCATAGCAAGAAAAGAGAATGACCCCCAAGAAACATTTTCTCATAGAGTTGAAAAAATCATTCACCACTGTTGGGACAAGATGAACACACCATTGCATCTCCTTGCATATGCATTATCTCCCAAATACTATAGTTCACAGATACTTGCTTTGCCAGGGAGAACTCCACCATATAGAGATAGTGAAGTTGCTAATGGGTACAAGCGAGCATTCAGAAGACTCTTCGTAGATCCAAAAGTGGTGGAAAATGTTAGGAAAGAGTTTGGCTTGTTCATCTCAAGACGAAATCATAGTCTTTGTGCTATTCAAGACTAATACACAGTAGATGCTTGTACATGGTGGTACCTCCATGGGCAAGATTTTATGTTCCTCCAACCTCTTGCAATCAAGATTCTATCACAAGTAATTTTTATTTTTTATTTTTTTTAATTTAACATTTGTATTGTAGACTTTAAGTTTAGTACTACTACTGACCATTCTTTAATTTATTTTGCGTTTTATTTCTAAGTTATTTTGGTTTTCCCTCCAATTTCAACAGGTTGCAAGTTCTTCTTCGGCTAATCAAAATTGGAGTACATACTCCTATATCCACTCAGTGAAGCTATAAGAGACCAGGTGTCTCTCAACCCGAACACTGTCTGATGATACTGAGTTTTTTTGTTTGTTTTGTGTATTTTGATTTTTTTTGGTGTTTTTCCAATAAAAGGACAAATTGCGATTTTGCAAAGAAATGCTTGGAAAATAATATAAAATACCAAATGTTGAGAAACTATAGAATACAGCTTAGATCTCAAAGCTAGATGATTTATTAATCTTCCCGAATGATTACAACTGCAATATTCAGACATTCAAACAAAAAGGCAAGCTATTTATTGAAAACCTGGATAAGCTTGCAGGTGCCAGAAAAAGAGATTGAGATGGTACGGCTGAAAGGAATGATGCAATCTCCCACCTCGAAACTGCTGCAATAGCTCTAGAAACCCTAAGTGTCCAACTTGCAGAAGACAGAAGGTAAAAAGGCAAAGCGATTTGCTCAAGAGAAGAAGTACGGCCTTGGCTACAGCAATGTACGGCCTGTACCAACAAGAAGAAAATCTGTACTTTCTTGGGAAGTGTGCCAAACCACTGGGAATGGATCTCAGTTGAGTTGCCTCAAGTATCTGATGAATAATCTCCTTCCAACCAATTCTGAATCAATTCAATAAGCACAACTGTAACCTCTGAATGAAGTCACCCTGTTGACAATCTTCAACTGATATTTCACAGTCTCAGTATGTTAGATTTTGAAGAGGGAACGTTCTTCAAAACCTGTTGATTTGCAGAAACCCTGGTTTCTCAAACCCCAATGCTCTGAGAGAAAATAATGGCAAATTAGAATAATCACATAATGAGTTCGATTTTCCCTTGAGGAAATAAATAGCCTCTCTCAAAAAGTCGACCCTTCTCAAAAATCAGCTCAATAACATTTAATAATAAACAATTCGCCCTTTTTCAATACTTAGGCAATTATTTAATTAAATGGCGTCCTTTTATTTAATGAGTATTAAACTCATTAAATATTAAATTTTCCCTTCCTTATAAAGTATTAAAAATACCTTATGATTTGCCATTTTAATAATAACTTTAATATTTCATTAAAATGACTTTATATTATAAAGTCAAATTAATAATTCCTTTAATTATTATTAAATGCTTCTAATAATCCCTGTTTGCTCAACAAATCATCAAACCGGGTCGATATTGAGCTGACCAGCTAAATCAGGTGCCCTGCTAAAAATAGCAACTCCTGCCTGCCTGACTTACTATAAATAGTAAGTACCTCTAAATCACTCTGTGAGTGTCCGCAGAAGCCCAAACCTGAATCAACTGCTGGAGTGATGTTCCCAACGCTGGATAATTGCCTCAAGTGATCCTCTAAACACTTCTGCCAGCCTACAAGGATCAGAATGATAGGCTAACCTCAGACACAATTGTACTGCCTAGGAAGGGGACATTACAGAAGCATAACCGGTTGGCTGCAAAAAAAGCAAAAGACTTGGTTTATGTCGATTCCAACTTGCATCTTCTATCACATAAGCAAGATGAGTACAAGGATGGTTCAATGAAGAATTGGGACATGACCCCTGAGTGTGCCAACTTGGATGCATCTATTGCAGAGCTTGCTAGAGTCACTATAGATGATGATGATGATGATGCTGAGACTCTTTTACATGATGATGATGATGTTGAGACTCTTTCACATGATGCATCTACTACAAGTGGCACTGGCAATGCATTTGCTTGTGGTTCAAATAATGTTGAACCAAATGATGATGATCTAGAACCTTTTGATGATTGATGAATAGTTGTAATGATCTTCATTTGAATCATGACTAGAGAGACATATATGATATTTATTATTAATATATGAGTATGACATATGTATTGGAATTTTGAACTATCAATTGGCAGTTATGATTTATCTTTATAAGTTTATAGGCTTGTAGTTTATCACTAGCATTGATCAATGATTTTAGATTTAATGATGATTGATGAAGTATCATAGACTCTTCATACTATCAAATGTATTTACAATTTTGTATATTTTTAATTATATATATATATATATATATATATATATACAGCCGTACCCAAACGTACCATATTCCAGGGAAAAAAATCGCCATACCGGTGTACCCGTATCTTGTACCCATGCCTGGTCCTATACCCAAACTGACAACTTAGATTATTTGTAATACCTTAGTTGCTGCTAGTGAAAACCATAGTTGAAAAACTTGCCAAATTGAAAAACTCGCCAAGCCCAAAAAACTTGAGTCAGCAAAAACTTGGCAAAAACTCAGCAAAAAACTCGACAACTTAAAAAATTGCTTAAATTTCATTAAAAACGCATTTTTTTTGCAAAATTCAATGATAAGATGCATCCAATGAGTCAATAAATGAGTACATAAAAGAAACAAGCTGAGTCTAGTTGTATTTAATTGATTTGAAAGCAAATTGGATACAAAATGGCATCTTCATGTGGAATGCGCTGATATTGATAGTCTGAAACAAAATGAAAATAGCAAATTGTTTTTGTAAAACTGAAAGTAAATACTACATTAATATATTTCAGTTTTTACAAATTTACATCTTCCTCTTCCCATGTCTATTTTTCACTAGGGGAGAGGGTCTAGTCGTAGGACTCTGTTGTGGCTCCTCAACCTCCATCTTGGATGTAGATGTTGGCACTGCCGTTGGTGGCACTAGCAATGACTCCTCAAGCTCATCCTCTATGTCATCCAATGAGAAACCAAATCCACCCCCGTCCTCCATTGCTTGTCTCTCTAAATCATAGATATCATCATCGGAAAACAATGGAGGCTGTTCATCCCACCTTGTCCAATCATTGTAAGGATCTATCTCATCCAAATCAATTGGATCACTTGATATTTCTTCTACCATTCTTGTGCGTAGCTGAAAATCATATTGCACATAGAAAAGGTCATTGAGGTGTTTTTGAGCTAGTTTGTTCCTCTTTTTCATGTGGATGGCCTCAAACAAGCTCCAATTGCGCTCACAGTTGGATGCACTACAAGGTTGGCATAAGACTTGAAGGGCAAATCTTTGGAGATTTGGGGTATTTCCACCCTAATTTGTCCACCAAACCTCTACAAAAAAAATATTGAAGAATTAGAAACTTAGAAAGGAAAGTCAAAAGTCCAAAACATATTTTATCAAATTATCAAATTATCAATAGTTGTAACTGATTGTTTATACCTGGTGACTGATTGTTTATTGCTCGCTTAGCCAGGTTTGAAGAAAAAAGCCTACCCCTTTTTTCCCTATAATTTTGCAATTCGTCAACATTGAGGTCAGCCACCTCAACTTGGGGTGTCATCCTTTGAATGCAAGTAGTGAGCCCCTCCATAACCTCTCCGGTAGGATTTGAGTAGGTGCCTGAATGGAAGAAACAGGGGTTCAAGAAGTACCTTGAGCTATGGAAGAACACGAACCAGCAACTTCAAAATCTGAAAACAACACTCCAAACCTCTGCACAAATAGTTATCACATTGAAGCATAGCTTGAAATCATCATGAGTGACCAAAACTGAAAACAAACCATCACCAATAAGCTCCAATGGTGATTACTGAATGCAATCACACTCCACCAGCTAGGGACTATCTTTCAAATCCGAAACCAACAACCTAAAGAGGGTTTTCGTCCTCCAAAGATTCAGGAAAGAACACTCTGGTTCCAATTCGACATCATAACTTTATCTCCAAATTCCATAATCAAAAGAGAGCAAATCAAGGAGTATATATAAGACTTGAGCTCCAGAAGTTTGAATAACATTTCCCTCCAAAAAGGGATGCCATACTTAGGGAGAATAATATTTAATTTAAATCTCTCTTTAATCCTTCAACTTGGGTGTCCACTTTAGTTAAGACAAGAAAAACATCTTTTAAAATAACTTAAACTTACCATGTCTAGGTGTGCGGGTCCAAGGGGCCTTTTTAAAACTTTACAATTTATAACTTAAGTTGTCAAACTTGCCTTTTTCAAACTCCAAGGATGGTGGAAGCATTGAAATGCTAAAATTGACAGACTCAACAACTGAAAATGCCACCCCTGCCAAAACTGGAAACCTAGTACAAAACTGCTGCTAGAGCCACTGCCAGAAATAAGACTTACTAAAAATAGCATATTGCTAAAAATAGTGTGTCCAAACTCAAAATAAGCCCAATCTGAGATGCAACTGTGACTTACTAAAAATAGTAAGTGCTAAAAATAGAGATTGCTAAAAATAGTAGTGACTGCCCACCAAGGGTCTTAGAAAACCTAGAAAAACCCAAAAAACTCTCTGGCAATCCTTTGCAATTATCCTTTGAAATCCTGGCAAGAACCCTTTGAATAGCGTACGAGACTCCAAAAATAGGCTAACGGTCACTAAAACGCTTAGGGCTAAAAAGGGGACATTACAAGCTACTCTTTTTAAGTGGAGGGTAGGGAACTTGATTGTCTCTGCTTCAAACATCGGTTTTATTGAGAAATAGGTGTCCAACTTACCAAGATCTAGGACATTTGTTAGAAATGGTTCCGGATGTTTTTATGTGGTTGATCTTGTTGATTTTTCCTTCCTCTCCTTCATCCATTCCTCTTTCTTAGATCACAAAAATCTCAGAAGGTCAAATCATTATGAATATCTTGGGTTAGCTCTTCATATTCATCATGAAATGTTTGAAGTCATTTCTTATTTGATGACACAAGGGTTCTTCCTTTAGCCGTTCTTCCCTTTGGAAGAACTTGGCTTGGAAGTTATTATAAGGTGGGTTGATTGAAGTTTGGTTGTGATCCGAAGAGCTTCTTTCTCCTCGATTTGTCTTACCTTGATTAATATTTTGCAATGCTTGTATTAACCTGACCATGGACTCCCTCATGGATCTTTGGGTTTCTTTGGCTATATCTTCACGTAAAGAGTTCATGTCATCTATAAACATTCTGTTGTCTTTGTCCCTCATGATCTCTTTGTCTGATTTAAGTGCATGAAACTTTATTCATTCCCTTTGATAATATCTAAGTTCTCATTCACTAGTTTGCATGTGTCAAAATAAAATGTAGATTTGCATCAAAGTGTTAGCTTTTTAACCTATAGGCTGGCAAGATCAAAGCTCTAATAACACTATAATGTCCCCAATTGAGAACCTTGGAAAAATAAGCAATTTATTTATTTATTTTATGATTGTAAAGAATTGAAAATGAATGCTAAAATATGTATCTAAGATTCTAAACCCTATGCTAATAATGATAAACAATATTAATTTTCAGAGTTTAGTTTAAACTTTCGTTCATCACAATAACAGAGACTAATCAGCAGATCCAATGATAAATGATGCCAAAATAATTATGAAAACTTTCAGATTTGATTTCTAATAATTATAACTGGAAATGACAGCCGTAACAATCAGTAATAAACTACTTGCAACAGTATTAAACCTTGGGAAAGAATAGGTCAGAAATAAATAAGTCTTAGATCACAAATTAAACCCTTAAACAACAACAATAAATCAGTTTTATATTACAAATGACAGTAGTTCATTTACAACTCATTGTACAACCTGTACAATAGGTAGAAGCCCTTATAAAATGACCCTAATGATGCTGTATATGTCTGCACTAGGTGGCATAGGTTGGAAATAAGCTTATAACAGCTAAAAAAACCTTAAAATGTATGATGCAGGTATTGTAGGCTGGTGGTTGGGTTAGACTTTGTATGGGTAGTTGAGAAGTATTAGATGCGTAGAATTTTTTGCCAAAACTATTGATAGAATGTTGATAACAGTTGGAAAGGCAAACATAAACTAGGCATAGCTATATGTGACCTCAAACCCTTGAAAATATTGATGATGTGATGATTTGTTTGCAAATATAAACCGTTCTAGCTGGAATAAATCGTAACAATAAGCTCAAATGCGATCCTTGAATAGAATCACCACCAATGGACAAGAGGGATTTTGTCCTCAAATCCAAAATGAAAACCAAGAGGGTTTTCATCCTCAAATCCAAAATGGAAACCAAGAGGTTTATCTGTTAGGAAATCATGTTAGTGTTCACATGGGTTAGAAGAATAATGTGTGAATGAATGAGCTGAAGTGAGTTGTAATAACAACTCATGTAGCTATTCTAGGTGTGAAACTCCTATTAAGTGTGTAATGTGTATTGAACAAAATAATTGAGTAGTAACATAATAACATTATTATTATGTGCACTTTGAAATCCAACATGGTATCGAAGCCAAGTTATAGATTTGAGCAGATGCTCATTGTTGGTCTTTTTCATTGCACTCGACATCTTTAATAAAAGCTCGAGTGATATCCATGGCTGCCACAGTAGGGTTTTAATGCTTTATAGTAATGCACGACCCGTATCAATAGTTTGTTTTGTACCTTTTCACACTTTGCAAGCCCTTGTAGCTCGTAAGCGACATTGGTGTGACAGTTGTCAGTTTTTTTCATGAAAGCCATGTCACTCCACACCAACATGTTGATGTGTAGAGAATATCCACAAAGTTCTTCCTTGAACTTTTCTAAAAAAAGGAATTCACATCTGGTAAACCAAATTCATTTTGTCTTCAATCACACCTACATGGCTGATTTTATCTCCTCCAGTTGAGTATACTTATTGCCAATAGTGTGAAGGGTCCTATTTCTTATAGGGCATAACATTGGCTTGATTTCTAGTATTTTTGAGTTTCCCATTTTTTTGCTAGTGTTAGATCCAAGTCAACATTTGTGGAGGTAGTCATGGATAAATTAAGTCACATTGAGAAATTCAAAGGTAGAGATTTTCATACATGTCAAATACAGATGCAATTACATTTGATAGAAAAAAATCTTTGGAATGTTGTCAAACCTAACTTAGTCTCACCAATTGATGTAAATGAACTTGCCAAGTGGAATATCAAAAATCAAAAAGTGTTGTGGACTATTGGCCTTGGGTTGTCAAAACGATACCTACACCATGTGGATTTCGCTAGTTTGCAAAAGAGATTTGGGAGTCATTAAACAAGTTATTCAGATCTGAAGCAAAAAGTGCCAAGATTTCATTGAAGCAGAGATTGTATGGATTGAAGATGGATAAAGGTGCAAAAATGGCCGATCATGCAAGTTTCATTCTCTCCTAAATCAGTTAGTTGGCATTAACGAGAAAGTAAAGGATTATGATGCAAAATAAATACTTTTGAATAGTATGCCTAAGAGTATGTGAAATATGCTAACCAATTTTTTTCGATGAATTAACACACATAACCAGCACTTAATCAACTCGGTTAGCGTTAGCTCCAAATAGAAATCTGAACTTGAAATGAAAACTACTCAACGTCAAGAATGTGCACTCAAGATCCCACTGAGGGCGAGGTGCTAACATATGACGGAGTGTTGAATTTGAAAACTAGAAACTGATAGGCGGATAACCAGCCATGAAAAACATTTCCTCACTACCACCAAACAGTGGGGGGAAAAGATTACAATTAAAACAATTCATCCGCTGCGGCGGGCATCCACAGAGTGGTGGGAATACTCCACTTATTCAGTGGGTGAGTTTACAACAATTATTAGGCAGCAAGCCAGCCTTTAAATCCACTCTTCCACTTATTAACGTGGGGGGAATACTGTCCACACAACCACTTATAACGTGGGGGGAAATTACAAACAAGATATAAGTTTATTCTAAAACTCAACCACTCAATTGTGGGAGTGTAAAACAGATATAAAATTGCAGCAAAGGAAGAGCTGTTAGTACTACTAACTAGCTTTACAAAGAATAAGAACAGCTGCAAATAGAATAGATAATCTTCCAAGAACATTAAACAGTTAGAGTATCACTTCCTCTAACATTTACAATGATATAAGATGAAGAATTGAAACTCAAACCAGCATTATATCAAAAACTAACAAGTCTGATATAAAAATCTGCAATCTGGAAATGTCTATCAGCAAACAGCAAACTCATAAAAATGATCACAACTCCTTCAATATACCTCTGAATTGAATGAAACGAAATGCAAAGTCTCTTTGGAGGATAGGCGCCCAAACTCAAACCACAAAACTGCATCAAAACTCATGATATTATTTTGCACGAATCCCAAAGCACTCTCAAGATGGTACGGCCCTCAAGAGGGGCGATTTCTCTTGCTAAAAATCAAATACTTGGAATTAAATTCTGAAATTCTCCAAATATGATCGCCATTAGCATAGAATTGCAAGGATCAAATACCCATAACCAAAATAAATTCACATCAAAAGCTGTAAATGAAAAACACCTTCAGCTGTATATACATCAGCAACATTAAAACTGAAATTCTCACCAAAATTCACCAACTTTGAAGCACAATCTGCTAGTCTGATTGAGAAGCAGCAATAAGACCAACTAGGTGTTGTCTTTCAAACACGAAATTGGATTGGAACTAGGAGGTAAGCATCCCTCAAAGTATTAAACAAGTTGTCATTTTGACAGCATAACATTAGCATAAACATTGGATAATCAGCTCTTCAAACAGCAACAATATATAAGCTTTTGTTGGCAAATGAAGCAACAAGAACTCTTCAAATTCCAAGAAGTTGAATCACTTCAACTTCCAAAAGGGACCACCTTTTTGCCTTTTACTTTTGAAATAATAAAATATCATTCAACTTCCCCTTTAGGCATCCATTCAATTGCAAAGCATTTTATTAAATAATTAAATGCTCACTTGACCTTATGTCCCTTCTTTAAAACAACTTGAAGTCATCAAGCCTAGGCATGGGGTACAACTTCAAGACATGAAATTGACTAAGTCGAAACAGTCCAGGAGAAAACCAAACCCAAGCTGAGGCGATGGATAACAAGATGACTTGAGTTGAGCTGCGATGATGCCATTGCCAAAATTAGACTTACTAAAAATAGCCACTGCCAAAAATAGTAAGTTTACCTCAAAACCAACAGAAGCGGTGGAAGCAAGACTTAATGAAAGTTGACAACTGAACCACTGCCAAAATTAGTATTTACTAAAAATAGTAAATACCTAGAAATGCCACAAACCTCCAAACAAGGAAACCCTAATTTCACTTTTGATCAACCTACGGATTCCGGAAATAGGCTATCAGTCAAAGAAGAGCGTATGGCCAAAATGGGGACATTACAGTCCGCCCTTCCCAAAATTGCTTGTCCTCAAGCAATGCCACAACACTCCAAACTGATCCCACCAAACATATAGGATCCCGGGGTCCCATGTCCATCTCTGAAAAACCCCACCATGCTGATGCTGCTCTACTCTGATCATACAAATGAAATCATTGCACCAAAATTGCACTAACCATCCTTGCAACCTCAAAGTGATAACATGCCTGAAATTCAAGTCGAACAACATAGAAGGAATTGAATCAAAATCTAGCAGCGTCTCATGCTCAATAAACTCTGAGGAATTAACATCTGCAATGTCAATGTCAATCACCATTCTGAGAACAAAGAAGAATAATCTAAACAACTCAAAAATATTCTCATCAACATCACTCCTCAAAGCATCAAACCAAATCACAACAGCAAATGTGATTCCATCATAGCTATTTGCAAAGGAAAAAACAGCTCTTTGCCAAGTCATAGCAACTGCATCCTCAAAGCTCCTTAAGGATGTATAATGCCTCCTCTGAGTAATTCTGACATATTCAAGAAAAACTCTGAAAACTTCCACCAATCTCTCCCCCAAAGTCTCAAAAAGTTGAACCAAATCAAGCAAAGGTTCGCTGCCCCAAATACTAGTGCAAGAGATTGTACAAAGAAAGCCACTAGAACATAACTTGAACACCATCCAATACTGATCTGAATCACTATGAAACATTATTACCCACTTTTGAAGCCAAAAATCATCACTAAAAAGAGGTTGTGAAGAGGAAAAATGAATGTACCAGCTGCCTATGAAAACTGAAATGAACCACTCAAAGTCTGATTTTAGGAAAATCAGCATGCAAGGGGTTGTAGGATTGCTGCAAAACTGGAAATTAGCATCTATAATATCACAACAACTCATGCCCAAGGCTGGACACATCCTCTCAAGGAACTCCAACCCAAAATAAAAACATCCTTTGTTCAATATATCTTCCCAATCCATCGGTCGATGTGCAAAAAGAACCATCGAATGGTTAATAAGGATGGGGACAGCATCAAAGAATCTGAAAATTGAACCCGTATCTCTCCAATGATTCCTCTTTCCACTTGTAACAATCTCCATCAAGCCATGTTGAGGATCCCAAGCATGGATACCCAACTGGAAATGTTCCCCAATGCACCAAAAAGAGAACACCACAGTTCTCCAAGTGTTAATCAAAGCAATTTGCAAACTCAAGAAGTTAGTGTCTTCTTTGATAAACCCATGTAGCCCATCCATGAAAACATCAACATCAATGGAGCACAGAACAAATGTTGTCCATAATTCCCATTTCCCCAAAGGACTAGGGTGAGCCAAAACATCACTCAACCCAAGAGATAGATTGTTAAGAAGGTAAATTGCCTGTTTAGGTTCAACTTTCTCCCAAACTTCATGAGTAATAAGTCTGGAATCTTCACTCTTTGCTGCTGCAATGGAGTGACCAGCAACTACCAAGACTTGTTTTATTGACACCTTTAAGCCAATGTTGAAGAAATCTCCTTGAGTCCACACTTTCCATGTGAATACTTCATCCTTGATCCCACTTATGCTTTCATTATCAAAATGCCCTTGATGATTACTACTCACAAAACATGGCACACTTTCATAGAAAATATCTATCACCTTATGATTATCCAAATCATGTGAAGATAATGGACTGTTGTTCTCAAAAATATTATCTTCATCCCTTTCATTGGTGTCTTCGTAGAATTCAAACTCATCTTTTTCAACTTGTGGATGATCACCATTAGTTACCGACCCACAAAGTGTAGCATGCTGAATACTACATTCATTATCCGTTAAAACATCTATTGCATAGCTGCAAACCATTCCTTCTTGTGGCAAAGTCTCTTCCCAACTCAAGAGTTCACACTCTTGATGTACTTTCCAATCACCATCAACATATGGGATCATCTTGGCATTACACAATGTTTCATCATTATGGAGTTCATTTATTCCTTCAACTATTTGTTTGATCTCCATAATCCTTGTATTAACTTCTTGTTCCTTAAGGGTAGCTGCAATAGATGAATGATTTTCTGCTTTGTATAAAGAATGATGAGCTAAGGTAAAATCAAGGCAAAGCCTATCCATCTCTTCCTCCTTCTCTTGGTAGGCATCATAGGTCTCCTCTGCAAACTTAATAGCATTATCCCTATCTGAGAGCAAATGCAAATAATCTGACTTTATGGATTCCAATGCCTCTTTGATAGATTGCATCTTGGAAAGAGAGTCTCCATCTTTAACTCCATTTAGTTTCTCTTCAAATTGAAACTTCCAGCAAAGTTCCTCAATGAAGTGATATGTGCTATCAAATCTTGATAACACTTTAACAATCTTCTCTTTTGAAACCAATAAATTATCCTTCAAAACTTGCAGCTCTTTAGGCCCTTGATCCCAATCAGCAAAGAAGCTATGCTCATCAAACATCAATTTTTCTGATTTGTTTTCCTTGACATGATTTTCAAAATCAGCCTCCTTTCTAATCTTATCACTGCATATCTCCTGAATCGAAGGCTTGTCAACAACTTCTTCAAACAAATTAGTACCTCTATCTTGACCTTTCAAGTTCTCATACTCTTCTTGTGCGTAATTTTGAAAGGCATCCAAATCATTTGCTGATTTTAAAACATTCTTCTCTTCAACATACGAAATCACGTTCTCATTAGCCATTGCTGCAACTTCTCCTCCAAAGATCACTTCATTACTTTTATTGCAAACTGATTTTTGAACTTCATCAGGATCAAAGGGGAATTTATCCCACTCCGGTTCTTTATCATACCTTGGTGACATCGCACCTGGATCCCAAATGTGAAAGGTTTGATTGCAATGATCAATAGGAAGGAGATCATCATGCTCCTCTTGAACTATTGACTCTTTGAATGAGTCACTCTTCAACCCACTTGAACTAAAATCTTCATCTATAACTTTCTCCACAAATGTAGTTTGATAATCAAACCCATTATTACACAAGTCACTAGCATTGTATTGGATTAAAGAATCATCAAAGCTGGTTGCTTTGAATAGTTTATCATTCTTTTTTTCAATGGAATTATCATGAGTAGATGTGTTGCTGATTTTATCATTAGTATCCACATACATACCAAAGAAACCTTCTTGGTCACTTGTCATAGACTCTTCATATGTATTCAAAATTGATGTTGCCTCCTTGCACTCACCCTTAGCATGTGCGGACAACTGCATATCAATAGGTACTTCTTGAGAAACAGCCTTACAATCATTGAGAAACAACATTTTATTTCTGACTTCTGCATTAATGACTACGTCATTTTTCTGCTCTACCTTCCTCAAGTGTGGCTTCAATTTTCTATCACACTGAATGAACAAATCTCTGATCAACATACCAGCAGTAGAGGAATTATTTCCTTCTTGTTCATGAATGTTTAATAGATAAGTTAAGACGGATTTTGGAATGTCATCCATCTCATTGATAGTTAAAATTAAAATGTTTCTCATTGCTGCAACTACATCCTCTTCTTGTTCACTCCAAGTTGAAATGAAGAGGTAATGGATCAAATAATATATTTGATCTTGCATACCCAATTCAACCAGCAAAATACTTGTTTTGAGTTCAGAAAAGATCTTCAATATAGTAGCTCTTTTGGAGTACTGATTGCTATCAATTTCATCAAGGTCTTGAAAACTTTCCACTATCATATTTAATATGGTCTTCATAGTTTCGACATCATAGGGCAATTGGGGAATTACAATTCTTATTATCTCCATGAAACAAGAAGAAATCAGTAGCTTGGTTTCTTCATTAGGATGCCCCAACCAATAGGGCTGATTCAAAATATTCACTATAGGAGCAAGTGCCAACTCCATTTTCTCTGAAGGTGATTGCTTCACTTGTCTCAAACATTGTTCTAACAAATGAAGAATGTTTTGTTCATCTTCTCTTGACTGAAATTCTTTACCAAGTCTCTTTCCAGCCATAAAGAGAGTCTCTGCCAACTTCATCTCTTCTTCATTAGCCATGCCTAACTGCCAACTTCTGGATACCACAAGGAGCTGAACTAAAATCTGCTCTGACTATCAGTGTAGTACCGGAGATCTTTGTCACTCATCTGATACACAACTGCAAACTGCCACAGGATGGCAGGGTCTTCTGCTCTGATACCACTGAAATATGCTAACCAATTTTTTTCGATGAATTAACACACATAACCAGCACTTAATCAACTCGGTTAGCGTTAGCTCCAAATAGAAATCTGAACTTGAAATGAAAACTACTCAACGTCAAGAATGTGCACTCAAGATCCCACTGAGGGCGAGGTGCTAACATATGACGGAGTGTTGAATTTGAAAACTAGAAACTGATAGGCGGATAACCAGCCATGAAAAGCATTTCCTCACTACCACCAAACAGTGGGGGGAAAAGATTACAATTAAAACAATTCATCCGCTGCGGCGGGCATCCACAGAGTGGTGGGAATACTCCACTTATTCAGTGGGTGAGTTTACAACAATTATTAGGCAGCAAGCCAGCCTTTAAATCCACTCTTCCACTTATTAACGTGGGGGGAATACTGTCCACACAACCACTTATAACGTGGGGGGAAATTACAAACAAGATATAAGTTTATTCTAAAACTCAACCACTCAATTGTGGGAGTGTAAAACAGATATAAAATTGCAGCAAGTAAAGGAAGAGCTGTTAGTACTACTAACTAGCTTTACAAAGAATAAGAACAGCTGCAAATAGAATAGATAATCTTCCAAGAACATTAAACAGTTAGAGTATCACTTCCTCTAACATTTACAATGATATAAGATGAAGAATTGAAGCTCAAACCAGCATTATATCAAAAACTAACAAGTCTGATATAAAAATCTGCAATCTGGAAATGTCTATCAGCAAACAGCAAACTCATAAAAATGATCACAACTCCTTCAATATACCTCTGAATTGAATGAAACGAAATGCAAAGTCTCTTTGGAGGATAGGCGCCCAAACTCAAACCACAAAACTGCATCAAAACTCATGATATTATTTTGCACGAATCCCAAAGCACTCTCAAGATGGTACGGCCCTCAAGAGGGGCGATTTCTCTTGCTAAAAATCAAATACTTGGAATTAAATTCTGAAATTCTCCAAATATGATCGCCATTAGCATAGAATTGCAAGGATCAAATACCCATAACCAAAATAAATTCACATCAAAAGCTGTAAATGAAAAACACCTTCAGCTGTGTATACATCAGCAACATTAAAACTGAAATTCTCACCAAAATTCACCAACTTTGAAGCACAATCTGCTAGTCTGATTGAGAAGCAGCAATAAGACCAACTAGGTGTTGTCTTTCAAACACAAAATTGGATTGGAACTAGGAGGTAAGCATCCCTCGAAGTATTAAACAAGTTGTCATTTTGACAGCATAACATTAGCATAAACATTGGATAATCAGCTCTTCAAACAGCAGCAATATATAAGCTTTTGTTGGCAAATGAAGCAACAAGAACTCTTCAAATTCCAAGAAGTTGAATCACTTCAACTTCCAAAAGGAACGCCACCTTTTTGCCTTTTACTTTTGAAATAATAAAATCATTCAATTTCTTCCCTTTAGGCATCCATTTCATATTGCAACAATAAAACATTTATTAAATAATTAAATGCTCTTGACCTTATGTCCCCTTCTTTAAAACAACTTGAAGTCATCAAGCTAGGCATGGGGTACAACTTCAAGACATGAAAATGACTAAGTCGAAACTTCGGTCAAGGAGAAAACCAAACCAAAATGGCGAGGCGATGGATAACAAGATGACTTGAGTTGAACTGCTGATGATGCCACTGCCAAAATTAGACTTACTAAAATAGCCACTGCCAAAAATAGTAAGTTTACCTCAAAACCAACAGAAAGCAGAACTGAGCTGGAAGCAAGACTTAATGAAAGTTGACAACTGAACCACTGCCAAAATTAGTATTTACTAAAAATAGTAAATACCTAGAAATGCCACAAACCTCCAAACAAGGAAACCCTAATTTCACTTTTGATCAACCTACGGATTTCCGGAAATAGGCTATCAGTCAAAGAAGAACGTATGGCCAAAATGGGGACATTACAGTATGGCTGGTATGGTGTTTACATTAAGCAAGGTAAAATATAGTCTTGAACGAGTAATCCCGACTCTACTTGACCAAAATGAATATTCAAAACTAGAAGTATTATATGTACAAAAAAGAGGAAAGTATAAATCAAATAATGTTCTTCCAAAAGGAAAAACCAAATGTTAGTATTGTAAAGAAGTAGGACATGTGATTTTGAATTGTAAGAAGTGGGCACAAGAGCTACTAGATGATAAACTAGATCAAAATACTTACTTGGCTGAAGAAACAAACCGGGAAGAATATGCAAATGACGAAGAACTATCTTTCCCTAGTGATGAAGACTTTCTATTTTACATAAATTCAAAATGGAGGTTGGAGGCATTGGATGAAGGAGGATAAATAGTGCCTCTTGTTAGCCACTAACGATGAGGTTGCCTTTTGTATTAGTGGCATTTTCTTTCATTTCATTTCATTGTTTTGTGCAAAATAAAACATTGTAAACATTTCCCTTCTAAGTTTTAAAAGAGGAGAATGGAGATATCATTGATATTGTAAACCATTGTATAGGAGAGCAACTGGCTATTGAGATCCTCATATTGCTAGACTTCTTGGAAGTTTGGTCGGTTAGTGATAAGTTCACTGGAAGTGAAAGTGGGATAAGTTTTCATATGTAGGTGATCATGTGCAAAAAGATACAGATAGTAGTATGTAGACCTAAAAGTATACATAAACATATGATTTTGATTCCAGTTCATGTAATGTACTTTCTCCCCATGCTCACGCTAAGGGGAGGAATGTTAAGAAATCATGTCAATGTTCACATGGGTTAGAATAATAATGTGTGAATGAATGAGGTGAAGTGAGTTGTAGTAACAACTCATGTAACTGTTCTAGGTGTGAAAATAATTATTTGTTGAGGAGTGTTTGCTTGTTCTATGAGTTGTTAGAACAACTCATATAATTAGGGAGTGGTTCCTATAATGAAGGAAATGAAACTCCTCTAAGTGTGTAATCTGTATTGAGCGGAATAATTGAATAGTAACATAATAATATTATTATTGTGTGCAATCTGAAATCCAAAATTTTCGTCCTTTGGATCTTACACACCAAGGGTTTTCGTCCATGAATTTTCAAATTTGAAAAAGGAAACTCAATGACAAATGGGATGATTTGCTTTGAGCATTTGTCTTTCCTTTACAGGTGCCCCCTTTTGGACCTTCAATTTGATTTAAATTTTTCAAAGTGTTTAAAAAACACTTTTAAAATAAAGTATTACATAGGGCTTATAATGTCACATTAAGATGGCTGCTCTAATAATAATATTTGAATTGCCTTTTTGAAAAGATTATTGGTCCCAACTAAAAATACAATTATTAAATTACTTCTGTCCCTTAGCTTATGGGAAATAAAAATAGGCTATGGGTCTTAAATTAATTCCTTTATTCTTAAGAAGCGGACATGATAGTTTTGCGAGGGATTGGATGGATCATCTGCATGGATAAAGGTCAACATCAAACTTCTTATAAACAACACATTGGCCATCAGACCGACAATATGGATGGATTCCTTACCATCAATAAAGTTATTCAAATTGCACTTTCATAGGGTATTACAAAACTTTGTGTGGAAGGTGATCATTTTCTGCACTGATTTTGAGAATGATCAGAAATCACAATACTCATCTTGTGCCTTAACACTCCTCACCATCTCCAAAAGCGAGCAATAATGGATTGTATTCTTGAAAAAGTAAAGCATATGTTGAGCATCCTAGGATTGGTGATTAGAAAGAGTAGATCTTGATTCTGATAATCTCATTTATGAGATCTGAGCATACAAGAATAGCTCCAAAGGCCATGGAAAACCCCTGCTAGTGGAACCAATGAGAGATTACAATTGCTTCCTTGAGCCATCACAAAGGCATTGTGATACTAACTTCAATTATCTCATGATGGCATAGCTAGGAAGAAAATCTCAAAATTTATGAGAGGAGAAAAAAGCAAAAAGTGATGAGGGCTTCTGTCATCCAAAATATGGCTTCTTCTACCACCTCACTCTGAAAGCAAGACCAACCCATTTGCATTAATAACAAGGACCCCCTAAATTTGGTAACTGTCAAAGATTCCTATACGACAGCAAGGTATTCACAATCTCCACTCACTTGCCCTGTCAGGTTATGGCTTTTTTTCTTGTTAATGTGTTCCCTCTTGAACTTTCTGTTTAGAATTTTTGTTTGTTTTTACTCTTCAACATAGAAAAGTAGAGAGATTTTCTCACATGATTTCTTACATTGTTGTTTAGATTTCAGTCATGAGAAAAAGAGTTAATTTTTATTATAAATTTCATTTTGCCAGTCACTATGGGAATAGATTGTCTTACATTTGCATGGCATGTAACATTGTTCTTTACGAAGCATAGATGTAGGATTGTTAACTGTAGTTCACTATGTGCTAATGCAGTGAGATCAGTGCAGCACAAGACAAGCTTACAAATTTGTTACAAAGAATTTTTCAAGATCAACCACAAAATCGAGAATTTGTGCTACTCATTATGTCAACAGTTGGTCGTGGAGGTGAGGGTGATGTTGGACAACGCATTCGAGATGAAATCTTGGTGATACAGGTAGTGCTTCAGTGTTTTCTAATTTTTTTGAATAGATCAGAAAATACTTGATAACTGATATTGTTAAATTATGCAGCGAAATAATGACTGTAAGGGAGGCATGATGGAAGAATGGCACCAAAAACTGCATAATAATACAAGTCCAGATGATGTAGTTATTTGCCAGGTTGGTGAATAAAATCATTGTTTTCGATGAATGAGTTATAATCTGTATATATAATGATAAGTGTGGAGAATATATTCATAAAAGTAACAGAGATGTTGCATATTTTCAGGCTCTTCTTGATTATATCAAAAGTGGCTTCAACAGAGATATATATTGGAAAACATTGAACAGAAATGGTGTGACAAAAGAGAGACTTGCTAGCTATGATCGCCCAATTGTGTCTGAGCCATTTCTAAGGAGTGATCAGAAGGAAGGCCTTATACGTGACTTGACTGCATATATGAGAACATTGAAGGTTAGTTATAATTTTGAAATACATTAACCCTTCAAATGCTCTGCAGTTATAAAAGTCTTCATCATAATAATCTCTTAGTGAACAATTAATGATTGTCCTTGTAGCTGTGCTTTTAGCAAGAATAAAATTGAACATTGTGTTATCTCCATTTAGTGGATTAGTCGTTAAATCATTGGCATTGGAGGTTTGTATAGCCTTCACATGGATTGTCTCTTCAATTATTTCTTGTATCCATTTGGGTTTTTCTTCTTTTCAGAATCTTAGTAGTTTACTGTTAGTTTATGGGGTTAAGCTTTACTACTTTATTTTAGGTCAATCATATAGAGGTCTTTTTTTTGGCAATATGTTGAACTTGACAAATTTAATATAATTTTCAATTCATTTGCTATTGTTCAATTCTTACACAACTTGGGACATAGACTTCAACAAAAAAGAATAGTGCTAGAGTTATTGTCAATGATACCTACTCAAACACTAGGGGATTATGAGATTATTGATCATCCATTCAGTATTGCCAAACAGGAGACCTATGCATCTAAGGAATATCATATGGACAACTCAAAACTCCCATGGAGTTAAAGTCATCCTGTTATGCACCTGATTCAAATGGTCATAACTCTTGAACTTTTGCTTAAAATTCAATTTAATGTGTTACATTGGAAAACATTCTTTAAAAGACTTTATTAATATGTCATGATCCATTGTTTGGATGAGCATTGACTTAGTAATGTGGCATGACGTACCTTCTAATTGAAACATGATCCTTTTTTTCATTTCTATTTTTCATTGAAAAGATGATAATCATTTCTTAGTGATGATGACTGTAGTTGATTAGGGTGGCGAATTAGTAAATGAAAATTATTTGTCTGAAATAAACTAGAAAGCTTGCCACATTATTATGAGGAATGTTACATCTTTGTGGTATTTTAAAATTCTTGACTTGTTATAGAAGCTAAAACCAGTTACGAGATAACTTTTTCAGGAATAAAGTAACTCAATTTACAAACTTATACTGAAATTCTGCACTTGTTTTGTAAAAGACCACAAGCCAAATACACACCAACATGCAAATTCTAAAACAATAAAATAAAATTTCCAACATAGAATATTTAAACAACAATATTTTTTTGGTGTTGTATTTTTATTATTATTTTACGTTGGTACCAGTTTTGGTACCCCTTGAAAAATTTGCTCACAATCATGTTTGTAACCAAGAGTAAAGTCTTTGTGTTATATTGCCAATATCAGCTGTTTTCTTTCCTATCAAAAACCAAGTCTTTAGGTGTTGGAGTTGTCTTGTTCTCATGAGAGTATATATAGAATGTTCGGGAAATATCAAAGATCTTAATTCTAAAATAGCTCCAACACAAGCAAATTGAGAAGAACAGAAGGCTCAAGTACTGGCCAGAATAGAAAAGGACAAGGTTAAGGGAAAGACTATGCTAGGGAAATCTCCTTTGGCACACTGAGATAGGGGTATATAGTAAGGTCATTTTTCAAGCAGAAAGATGCCATCGTAGAAAATATTAGATTTAAGCTAGAATCTTCAGTGAACCCCCAAAATCAAACTTTCTGATTTTAGAAAATTTCTATCTTTTGAAAAGCTGCTTTTTGCTCCATCCCGGATTGAGAAGAAATGCTCAAAAATCAAAACTTTCTATTTTTAGAAAGTTGTTTTTTCTGAAAATGGTAGTGGATGGTAGAGGTAGAAGATCATTAGTATAGATTCAGACTTCATCTTGTTAAATGAAGTTCATGTTAGAATATTATAATCTTATTTTGTTTAATGGTCAATTATATCTACAGTAGTTGGTAGGTAGACATTTAATGTCTACAGTAATTTACTCTTGCTATATATTGTAATCTTCTCCTTTCCCAGTTAAAATTGTTTCATGGTATCAGAGCTGTTATGAGCTTGTCTCCCTCACGGGAGGGCTCAGGATTCTGGGAGGGTTTCAGAAATTTCGTGAAAAGAAAAAATCGTGGGCTTTGCATTTGAAAGCTGGGTCTGAGGTCACGGTTTTTGAATCTACTTGTGTTTTGAAGGGTTTTCGCAGCTTTTCTAAGCACATTTTTACTCTCCTTCTGCCCATGTTCTTCCTCTTCCTGGACGCATCTTCTTTTGCATTCTGGGCGCATGTTTCACCTGTTTTGGCCACAATTTCGGCTATTCTTGGGCACGTTTTTGTGAAAAATATCAGGTCGCGTGTGTTTGTGGCATTTGGATGCCTTCTTGATCAGTTTTTGGTCACATTTTGATCTCTTCAGCCCGCGTTTTTGAAGGTTTATTTTGGATGTGTTTTTACTCTTTCTGTAGATGCGTTTTTCAGACAATTTGAGCACGTTTTTGGTGCTTCTTTCTTTGATTTTATGAGTCCAGATGGTTGTCTTTGCTTATACCCATGACGACTAGGGTTTTTGCTATGATTTCAGAGGATTTAATGAATTTTTCTGCAATTTTTTGTGCTTTCATGGTCGCCTAGGGCTTCTAAAACTTTCGACTAGGTTTTTGAACGTTGAGTTCAAGTCGATTTTTTTTGATTGCAGATTCTTGGTGGGTTTTTCAAGATCTCAACTGGGTTGTTAGTTTTTTTCTGTCTCGATTTTCATGCCTCATAATTTGTGCAAGTGGGTGCTATCGAAATTTTCTAGGTTTTCAGTGACATTTTCTGGGTACTCTTCAGTTTTTCTGGGTTTTGTTTTCAAATCTCTGCATTGGTTTTTGCCTCGAAATCAGTGCTTGGTGAGAGATTTTCTGGGTTTTTATAATTTTGTGTCCTTAAATTAAAAAAAATTGTATGGGTTTTAATATTTTTTCCCTTAAAAAAAATCTGTATGGGTTTTCATAATTTTTTCCTTAAAAAATTCCGGGAGGGTTTATAATTTTCTCCTAAAAAATTAAGAGTTTTTCTCCTATATACCC